>CM017193.1:41005092-41085092 GCA_004837865.1 Musa balbisiana
CACACCATGGAGAAGAACTGAGCTCTTTATTGAAGGGAGAACAAGCTGGATACGTAGTATCTCCTACCAAAAAAGTGTTGTCTTCAAACTTACTCATGATCCCGATGCTTGAAATGACACTTGACATTGATTCATTGTGACTATGGCAACCACTTTTTCCAACCAAAGCATCAGCTTCCATATTGACCATACTTGGCATCATTTGGTGATCGGTAGAATAGGAACAATCTTTCTGATCATGTTTAGGTGATACCTTAGTTTTGTGATGTTGAGTCTGATCATGGCCTTCGAGAGAGGATTTGTGGGTTGAATGTCTGCCCATTGAATGCTTAAGGTCATCACCATGCATGTGGTCTTCAAAAGCTGCAGAAGATAAAAAAGGACTTGTGACATTGCCAGACTGAGCAGAAACATCTAGCTTTATTTTGTTTTCCTCACACCAATCTGTAATAAGCACCTTAACCGTGTAATTGGGGATAAGACTTATTTGAGCAAGAGTTTGACGGGTCCTCGGACAAATTCTGAGGCCACTATCCAGCCATTTCTGTATAAAAGATCTTTCATATGTTTGCCCTGAGGCCAAAATTACTGGATCCAACATAAGTTGCAAAGAGAGAGGGCAGCGGAAATGTGAGGGAACGGGATGCCCATTGAGAACACCAAATTGTTCGAGTTTCTCGATACAATAACAGATATGTGTGACTAACACGATGACCTGATTTATATGGTCCACAACTTCTGCTTTTGATTTGAGTTCAGCTTTCGTTCTTTCCTTTTCAAGAGCTATACTTTCCATCAGGAGTTCTTGATTTGATGTCAAGCAAAGAGTAGCCATGATCTTTATGAGATCTTCAATGCTAGGTATGATATTTGCCTTTAGATCTTTAAGAGCATGATCAATCAGTTCTGAAACTGTGTCCTGCTCCGCATATTGAAGCTCCTGAATGCAATTCTAGAAAATAATTTGTAGACATTAGCTTTTTACTGCCTGGAGTACAAGAGATTGGTATCACTCGAGTTAAGACCTAGCGATTGAAAAAAGATGCCTCCATACTAAAAGATTGGACTGTCGCACACCAAATACCTGGATGTGAGCTGAGAGTGAAGATGACTGTAGCAATGCACTCAAGAAATGACATATCTCTAGTGCTGACTTTTGGACCTTCAACAAGATGGGTTCACTTTGTAAAACCTGCACATAAGCACTATATCAAAGAATGAGGACCATGATTTATGGGCAGTAGCCAACATCACTATCCCAGAGATGTTGTATATATATTCAAATCTAAGCATTAATTCAGGAATACTTATGTTTGACCTACCTGTGCTGACAATTTTGGAACAAACTAATTATCAAAAATATCAAGAGGTCTATGTCAGGAGCAAAAGGAACATGGGCTGATATGGCCGGATTCAATTTTGTTGATCCATTGTTGCATCAGACCCTGTTAAGATTCTCTTTGTAATCTGAATAGTCTCGAGTTATTGGAATTCTGGGCTTTTATAGAATTAGACATGTGACAGACTCTTGCACAACACATCTTTCAGATATGTGCATCATCTCAGTGTCCGGCCATGGATGTCAGCTTACAAACCAAATCATATAAATTTTCTTCGTGCAATATGATTTCTCATTTTTCTAAACAGTCATCTCTACATTCCATAAGATATATACGTATTAATTTTCGTGAGGAAGTGACCAGGACACCACTTATGCATTTACAACATAGCTTCTCCTTAGGTTGACTCAACATAACACTTGAGACTTACAGTCATTCATTCTGCACACATCAGATAAATGATTATATGTGACACAGCATTGCCATTTGTGATTGCAATTGATGAAAAGTTTGAATCATGAAAAACTATGCATCGACAGGTTTATGTCAGGGTGTTTTATGCTTTAATCATCATTATTTGAACTTTGCAGTTGTCTGCATGTGGTTTGTGAAGAGTAGTATTGTTTGATGGATTAGTAGTAAACATGACCAGGTTTCAAGACAGTCATGACCTCATCTAAGAAACTTCTCACATTCTAATGGTTAAGATGATATGGCAGGTATCATATAGAGAATCAAACTCAAGTCGATAAGGAGTTGGGGTCTTGGAGGAGCTAAAATTCATAATTCTAACTCACATTATCACATTACTATTGCATTCAACTAACAAGGCACCATCGGTGAGTGAATTAAACTCCAGCAAGGTCATAAGCATGCCCACACATTTCATGCACTCAACAGATTGCATCTTTGTGGAGAGAGCTCTGAAAATATAACCTAAAGAACTATTGAAATTAGTCAACAGATCAATTAAGAAAAAACACGAAATGAGACGCAGATTGCATTTGAGCAACCAAACAGATCAAAAAGGATAACCAGCATCATTATTGATGAAAAATGGTGAGATGGAAATGGATAAAGACAAACCGAACAAACAACACTCGAAGAAAAAAAAAAAAAACATAGAACACAAAAGGCACTTACAGTGTATATCTTGCTCATTCTTTGGGGTCCCTTCTCCACTAGCTCTCTAGCTTCATTCACAGCTACATCTAGCTCCTCAAGTTCTTTCATGAGATGTTCATCAAAAGGCAATTTGGGATCAAATACTTGATCTACAACAGGCCTCAAAAGCTTCAATATACCAACTATTTTTCTGAAGTCCTTTAAAGAGGCACTTTTTGTTGTCTGGCAAGCCACCAGATGAATAAATCGAGAAATGCTGTTGATGAGTCCGCCAGTGACGTCTCCATCCATTACTATTGTTTTAGTGGAAACACAACATATAATGAATACAGCTCAACTCACAAACAGAACTGGAAAAAGACAAAAAATACTCAACAGCAAAGAGTCACGGGAGCCTCAAAAGGAAGAACTACATAGAACTTGGATGAAAACTATGAGCATAACACAGGCACTGATTCTTCCTTTTGTAATGAAGAATTAAGACATAAATTTTATGCCTAATTAGGTAGTGTTAAAACTTAAAAGCCTCACCGAAAGATTGAACAGAATTTACAAGCCTCAATGCTATGCTACATGAATACCTCTCCGAGGAGATAAAGGTACGCTAAGATTTACCATGGCGGTGTCTAAGCTCATGCATCGTATATCTATCTCAATTTTCCTGTTTTCATTTTCTGTTCTCACTTTCTCCTAAAAGTTGAATCTTTTGCAGAACCAAGTTGAGATGAAGAGTTGAAACAGAATAGGTTGACAAGAACTATCGACAGCAATCTTTCCCCACAGTTCCACCAGAAAGGAGCAGCCGCCGACTTTGGTCTAAGATCACGTTGGGCTCGAATTGAAACAACAGAAAGAAGAATCTTGACAAGCACAGTCAACAACAAGAAGGGAAAAGAGGAAAACCCAAATTTCAGGTCAAGAAAGATGGCTTCCCTCCAAATTATCCCCAACCAAGAAGTATGAATCGCAAAGCAACCATACCTCCGCTCGTGTGGGTCGAGGACTATGAACTGCGACACACAAATCCAGGTCCTCAGATCAATCGACTTCGACGCGATTGATTTCGTGAGATGCCCCTGCGTCGACGCAGCCCCCTCCTTCCATAAACCCCTGTCGAGAGAGAGAGAGAGAGAGAGAGAGAGGTGAGTGCCCTTTTGATCTCAAAACTACTGTAGTGTTCATTTGACTGCAATCCAGCGGTCTTATCTGGTCATTTGACCTCGCGGCTAATAGTCAAAATCTATCTTTTCTTATTGCTTAATGGGTGATTTCATTTATTTATAATTCTCAAAGAGAATTTCTTCTCTGTCTTTGTAAAAATAATAATAATAATAATAATCAAAATACCTTAAAAAACTCTATCAAAATTTAGTAATATAATATTTTTAAATAGAATTATAGTTTATCAGTTTATAATATTTTCAAATATATAGTGTTTTTAATCAATGAAGTAGAAAACACTGTAACTTTGTTGAAAAATACTATAAGTGCTTCGTTATTTTTTATTATTATTATACTATCATAATAAAACATTATAAATATCTAATATTAAGATATATATTTAAATTTTTTAGATCTAAATTTAAGATAAAACGAAAAAAAATTGTGTCAAGGCCTTTATAATTTTCATCAAAAAAACACAATAACATCGAACCGGTTTAATCAATTCGGTCTATTTTGACAAGACACTTAAAATAATTAAAAAATTTATCTTTGATAATGAAAGAATTTTAAAAATGAGATCCGTTATTCGAACACATATCATAACTTAGAATATTTTCTTAATAAATCATCCTTCTTTAATCTTTGTGTGCGATCACCCTTACAATACGAGAGCCCTTGAACCGGTTTATTAAATCATTAAAAAAAACCAAACTAAACCAATTCATCATCCAACAAATTGGATTTTTGTTTTTTGGAAACTATTAGAGTAACTAACTATTTCTATGATTTAATGCGTATTTGTGTCGAGCAACGTTGGCGTTCAGCATATAGATGATGGATCTCTGTGGGTTGAAATGCAAGCACAAGTCCGCTTCCTTCTCTCCTTCCCTGTGGGGATCTATTTCCACGGTCGTCGAAGCGATGGAGATTGGAGCATGACGTTGACCGCGACGTGAAGACAGCACAGCGTTTGATGTTGTTGTACCTCGCAGCAAGCCAGAAACGTTCGTCTCCAACTAAACGACGCCATTGACGATTACCATCTGCCAGTGAAGAATACAGAGCATGGCACCATGCCGGCGGATTCTTTCTTACGTCACACACGACCTCTGAGACGGAAATGTACTGCGTCAGCTTCGTATTCTTGCGAGTGAACGCAGGTCCTAAAGCTTCTAACACTGTGCCATGTTCATCGATAAGGAATGGGATTAAATCCAACGTAATCTGTATACTAATGTCTGATGAGTTCTGTTAATCTTGTGGTAACACAGACAGAGCCGTCGAAGCTTAAGCTATAAATTTAAAGTAACATTTAAACCCGAGGATGGAACTCCTTCCAGTAGCAAAGATCGATATAGAGAATTATTTTTTTATTCTATTTTTCGATAATTATTGAGATCGGTAAGTATTTTCAAAATATAAATTCAAAATAAGAAAAGATATCATTTTTCTTTAATGTTTATATAAAAGAGTGTATAAAATAAATTTATGCTTGGATTAGGTTTAACTCAATGATATTTGTAATTGATATTTACATGATGATGAAAATTTTAATTTTCTCTGTCAAGCAAAGAAACACCAAACCACATAAATTAATTTTTTTTAATCAATTTTTGATAAATTCATTCCTTTGATTGTTGATATCTAGATTTTTTTCTTCTGGTATATTTGGAACGCATCTCATCCTTCCTTCCCCCACAAAATGGTATCGAATTCTAAAAATCTTATTATCAAATTCGATACAGATATTGGAAAACGCTTGGATATTGCTCTTCCGGAAACAAGAGTAAGTTTGAGGAGCAAAAATGAGACTAGTGGATATTTTCTGCTTGTTCAGAGTTCAGGTGACAAAGGACAGTGGAGAAGGTGATGTTTTCTGCTTGTTTCCCGCCGGTTCAAAGGACCGGAAGCCTGCATGCAGGTCCCCCAAAGAACAGTATAAAGATCAAATAAGTGAAGGAAGGGGGCGGGGGGCCAGAAACCCTGGAAAAGGAGGACGGGACATTCTTCCCATCTACAGAATTCCTCTTCTCAGTCAAAAAGGCACTCCCGAACTCCCTCCTGCTACATCTGTTTCTGATTTCTTTTAGTTCCTGTCGATCTATCATGAGTCTCGTGCACAGCTTTAGTAAGCTGTGCAGCTCCCATCTACCGCGTGATCCATCGATCTTTACTGCTGTATGTGTGCAGTTCTCGCAAGAGGAGATGGGGTGTGATGGATAGGTTTACGCTATGCATCAGTGCAGCTGCACTAAATGAAATTAACCGCATGTATCTTTTCAGTCGACGGTGTCATGATACCAATTAGTACGTACATGCATGTGGATGTCTCGCCTATGCTTCTGCCTGTCGCGTATGCATGAATCAGGCGAGCTACTTGAACCACCAGGAATACATCCTCTCTCTCTCTCTCTCTCTCTCTCTCTCTCTCTCTCTCTCTCTCTCTCGCTTCTCAAGTTCTCTGTGTTGTCTGGAATAGCCCCCAAGTTTATTACTGGGTAAACAATTCTTGTATACCATTAGCCAAATCAACGTAGGAAGAAGCTAAGAGGAGCTGTAGATCTAGTTTTGACTTGCACTTCACAGATGTACTTGCAGTATACAATGCATTAGTTGCATGCATGCTTATGTATTATAAGCAAGCCATTTGGTATAGCAAGTAACCAAATGCCCTCAAGAGAACTCCTTATGGTGAGCTCGAGCCACTTCACGTAATTGGTTCACATCAAGGATGAGGTTTAATTCTTCTTTGCACTTAAGCATATATATGAAGCACCCGATTGGAGGAATGTTTTGGCGAATGAAATATTCTTGAAGAACCAAAGAAAGTAGGAGTCGATAACATCATGCTTGCAAGAGAAAGCTATTTAATGAGGAAATTTTCCTTTGTATAATGCAGTGATAACTTGATGTGAACTCCCATTTTCTAAGGGAAATAAAAAAACATATTGAACATTATCGATAGACGAAAACCAGAGATTAATGCTTGGCAAGTGAGCTTCATAGCTTCGAGCAAACAACAAACAAACATGTCGACTCAATTCAAATTGATGCATTATCACACATGATTAAACCATCGATAATGCATTATCACCAAAGAACTGACAGCCAAAAGTCTGGGTAGCAGAATCCAATCGAAAGTGAGAAGTAAAACCATCAACACAAAACTATCCTCGAATGCACAACAGCAACAGTAAGAAAATATGAGTGCACCGGAGTCTAGTTTGGCTTTTAGATGGATCTCAGGATTGCTACCCGTCTTTCCCAGATATCTTAGTGAATATGATGTAATTTTAGAACACTCTGCCATAGCAATTTCTTTTGATCTGCAAATGCAAAATTTCACATTTCATTCAGCTCATGCAGAAAAGAAGTTCCTTTTAGCTTCTATCTTGATCATCATCATCTTCTTTAGTGTTTCTGCGCCTACAATTTCATTGCGTTCGAAGCTCAAGGATTGCTTGACCACTTGATATCCACATAAAACCGTACTACGTATCTCGTCCTAGATTGTCATCATGTCTACTCATCTTACATGAAAACCAAGGAATTCAATCGGTCACTCGTTCACAAAAAAAGAAAGGAACCTAATGACCTTTTGACTGAGTCCACTACAAAGTTTAAAGCCTCGAGCAATTCATCCTACGAGGCCTGTGCAGAGTAATTGTATCGTAGCGTGTGTGGCTGATGACTATAAATATTAGCGGCCAACTAATTGCACCTAAAGCATGATGATGTGCAGCAACCATATAACGCAAGCAAGTATATCACAAAGCATATGTTCTGATGATGCAGTGTGAATCTGAATCTTACCTTCGGATCAATCCAGAAAGGTATAGCAAGACACAAACAGCTATTTTTTGCTTCTCTTGATCTGCACAACGAAGTCGTAACAAGACATAAACATGGCAGTGCACGTGATCAGAACACACAGGAGGTCACAGATAACTAGTAGGAAATCGAAAACCTTGAAGCGTATAGGAGGATAAAAGACCGTCAATTTGCAACAACAAAGCAGCAAGATTCCCCAGTTTTTGTTTTGCTAGATAGGAAGATGCGAAGGCGGTGCACAATATGAATTAAGTATGGCAGCGTTGTAGTTTCCAATGGATATGTTTTCCGGGATATGAATAGAATGTCTTTTGGATGTTTCCTTGACATATATGAGCAAGTCCCCAACCATATGTGGCTTCACATATGTGATGGGAAATCATACAGTTCTCACCACTAACTGCTCATATACATCATAGCAAAGCAATAGAAATTCTGAAAGTGAGCGAATCCTATGGCAATTACTTCCTTTCTAGCAAATATGGCGAGGCCAAACAGCCCCGATAAGACAGGGTTGAGCAGACTTTCCTTCAAAGAGTTAAGTCCTTTCATCCCCTCCATATGAAGTAAAAGAAGTCAAACCAAGAAAACGCCTCACGACTCCTCTCGGAAGCACTTGCAATGCAAGTAAAGTCGAAACCGAAGAAAAGGTCGATGGAATGATTTCACCCGAAAAGAACCGTTGATCGTATTACCTCTATCGCTTTCATGCGGACGATTCAACACCTCAACACTGCGTTCTTCACCGTCTCCCGCACCTTTGCTACCATAAAGAGAGACAAAAGGAAGGAGAGGGAATTCAAATATGGTGGCCGAATCCTGAACCTCCCATAGTTGAGATCTCAAGTACACCATGAACAATCTTCATCTTTGGAAGCAAAGAAAAAAAGTACACGATGAATTATCAGTTCAAGACACAGTGCTCTACCATTACTTACCACCGGTAACAGTATGCTAACACGACTACCAACTAGGGTCCAGAACCATAGTTAACTACTAGCCCTCCTGGCCTGCAACTTCGCTTGATCATGATAGTGCAATATCTAAGCTGCTTAAGTTTCAGCAACAACAGATGAAGGGAGGTACCTCCTATTCAACCAATTAAGCTACGAGTCGAAACCCTGTACTGACTGACATGCACATCATATGAGAATGAGGAATAGATCATAAAAGACGATGGCTGGATGATATGGCGAATGCTGCGCCGTGCTTCTTTCTGAATTAGGCAGCTGAACTGGTGCCGGGTGGTGGGCTGTGTGGGTTGTGAGGGTGTGACGGTGTCGGGGAAGTAGTCTTTTGTGGTTTCTTGCGATGCTTCCTGTAGCTGATACCCCGAGCCTTGGCCTGCAGCTCGCGGATCTCGCGGAGATACAGTCTGACAGCCCGTGCACCGAAGGGGTTGGCTTCGCGCTTGCCACCGTTCTCCTCAAAAGCCGCACGGAGGCGGCCAATGAGGGCGTCAAGGGAGCCCCAGGCCTGACGGAGCGGACAAGGGCAAGGGGCAGGTGGGTTGGGGTGGCCAAAGAAGGGGCACGCTGGAGTGTGGATCTTCGTCTTACCGAACTGGTCCAGGTACCGAAGGAACTCGAGGACATGTGCGGCGCTGCACCGCGACAGTGATAACGGTGGCTGGTGATTCTTTAGGTACTGAGAGAAGGTGTTCCAGTCGCGCCGCTTCTGCGCCTCGTATCTGCTTGGCGATGGGGTGGGTGACGAGGATGACGGTGCGGCGGAGTTTGGGCTGACGGTAAAACCGTCGGAGGAAGGACTGGCAGGGCTCGGATAATGTCCATGATGCATGAAACTTGGTGTCCTCTTCCTTGGTCTGATCTATTAGATGAAGTACCCGTCAGGTATTATAGATCAGATACAGCACATATATATATATAGTTTCTGCACTTGCTACAAAATGATTTTGGAATGATGATGATAATGATTTGATCTAGAAATATATGCCGACTGACTCTGGACCTGACACGCTTATATTTCTCTTCTTGCCTCCTTACTGCATACCATCCTTAACTCTCTCACACACACACACCACAGTGAGTGAGAGAGAGAGAGAGAGAGAGAGAGAGAGAGAGCAAACCGGAGATATAATTCAGGTGGAAGTGGGCATGAACACTGTCGCTCCTGCAGCAAGCAGTTGGATCTCCTTTGGCAAAAGGATGATGCGGAAGTCAGGAAGGTGAGATCTTCTAGAAACCACAGCAGCGACAGATAGATAAGACGAGGGAGACGGGAAGTACTCGTTTAAGGGAAAGGCCGGAGAAGTATAGTTGATGGGGGCCGAAGACGAGATCTTTGGAGAAGGAGAGGCTTTTGTTACTTGATCGGGTCACTTGTCTCTCCGCTAGCGGATGCTGCTAGAGAACACGAGAGGCTCTGAGAGTGGTAGATCTCATGCTTATGGTCTCAGAGGGAGTTCAGAAGGTAGAAGATACTATGTCTGGCCCGAAAGGGTTGGGGGGGGGGGAGGGGGAGATGAGAGTGAAAGGGAGGGGTTGGCAGCAGTGGGGTGGAAGATGATGGTGACAGGAGGCTGTGTGTGTGTGTGTGACGGACAGTGAAATAGCTATTGGGTTCAATGAATGGAGCGTCCTTTTCGAGATGACAATTAGTAGCTTTAATCAAACTCTACTCTTTCACGAGTACTTCCTACGATTAAGGAACCCTAAGCTTGTCTGGGCCCTTCTTTGCTGTCAACATTCTTGTATTATCCTCATGCAATAGCTGAACTCATTAAATATAACCAAATATTTGCGATACTCGAATTTATTAATATTTTATTATATAAATTATAAGTTTCATGTTCGAAATAATTTTTGTTCTTATTTTATTAGAAAGGATAGAGTGGTGTTGAATTGTTTCCCAAACATATCTTATTATCCATTTGATTTGAGTATAAGACACAACTTATCTTTAATAAGATAAGAACTAATTATCTATATATTTAATAAATGATATGGTGGGGCTACCTAATAGCCCAATACTTATTCTTGTAGTTTGTTGATATTAAATAATCGACATGACTTACCTTTAAATTTGATTATATAATATAAAAAAATAAAAAAATGATATAATAAATCTGATCTTCAAATCAGTTTTGACATTGTTGTCAACCATATATATATATATATATATATATATATATATATATATATATATATATATATATATATATACCCCTTCATGATTCATCTATCTCGTTCCCAACATCACTTCCCTCCCCCCACCCCCCCCCCCCCCCCCCCCCCCCCCCCCCCCTCCTCCCTTTTTTTTTTTTTTGGCTTATTCCTCGTATTAATTCTTCCAGTCTTATTCTCTCCTATCAAAACTACATAATCCCACCACTATATTCTCCTACCACAAACACACATCTCTTCCTCACTTTATCAACACCTTGTCATCAGAGCTATTCATTATTATGTTTGACGAATTTTTAGGGTTATTTATTTATTTATTATTTCATAGGTAATTGCAATTAACTGGCCTTTTATTATCTTTCAAAAAAATTAAAGGATAAATTAAAGTACCTCCACCCACAAGCGGGCATGTGGATGGCCCACAACCCAACATGGGTGTACCATAGTCTTTTCAATGGCTACTGCTTATTTAATAGGGATAAGAGTTTTGAGACAAAAATTATTATCTTAAAATGATATTTTTTAAAAAATATATAATAAATTGATCTAAATAAAAAAATTAGTAAATCATCATATATGACATAATAAAGCATTCATATGACTCGTGATGTCATATATTTAATGCATTCTTACTCTTTTTAAAAGATCTCGAGACTGACTATGAAAAGGATATGACGATGTACATTCACGAGCTTCTTGCTATCGTTGTTATTGTTGTTCTTATAATTTACTGCTAGTACCAAAAAAATAGTACAATGCACAAGATAATATGTGTTCAAATAACTAAATATTTAAAATTTTATATAATTTTTTTTTTAAAAAAAATATATGCTAGATAATTATAATTTATTCAAAAAATTGTGAACTTATAAATTGTTAACAAAATAATAATTATTAAAAAAATATTTATTCGTATTTGTATTCTTTGTAGTCATCTGAATGGCAAGTTAGTATCAAATTAATTTATCAAGCATTAAATAGAGTGTGATCATTTACATGGATTAAGATAGAGCTATGATATGCTCTAAAGAACCTCATTGTGGAATATAGTTTTACAATAGTTAAAGTGATCAAAACAACCACATATATACATATATACATATATATACATATATACATATATATACATATATATACATATATATATACATATATATATACATATATATATACATATATATATACATATATATATACATATATATATACATATATATATACATATATATACATATATATATATATATATATATATATATATATATATATATATATATATATATATATATATATATATAGATATCTCTTGCGGATTCAACAACCAGTACATCCAGTACTCAAACTGAAACCTCCCAAGAAAAGAGAAAAGCAATAATAGGATAAAGCTGTAGAACAACATTGTCCAGGACATGTTCAACCTTAGAATGATGATAAAAACATATTTATTCGGATACTAGTCAAAGCGTAAATATCCATATCCCATACTTGATCCTACTACATACACACAATTTGATATCAAGGATCTCGATTCAACTTATAGGGAGACTTGTTAAGTGACTAAGATGGAATTCGATCTAACAAGTGATGTTTTAATGTCTAAATTTTATGAGTATGTCCAATTCAATCCAAAAAATTAAGATTATTAAGGTTTTTTTGTTTTTGTTTTTGACAAACTCGGTATATATCATCCAAACTCCTAAATTGTTACCAATATGGAACAACTTCTCTTTTTAATCTTTTTTCATCACATGAATATTTATTAATATCATTTTCTATTCATATGTTCAGCTCAATCTATCTCCCTTTTTTTATTTGTAAGAGTAGGTCGAAACTATTTTGTTCAACTGATTATGGCCAACATTTTTTATTTAATTTGTTTTCTCTGAACATTTTGTTTTGTTTTGTTTTGATATCATGTCAAAAACTAATGAGTTTGAATGGATCTAATCATGATTAACACAAATCAATTTAAAAATTAATTCATCTAATAAAGTTAAACTTTTGAATTAAATGTTTGATGTAATATTACTCATCGATTTCTAATAATATGGACTATTTTTCAGTGCTCTTTTTTTTATCTGTATATTTCCACAACAGTGATTTTTGTGCAAAAGCCATCGAAATTTGGGTTTGCACATTTGTGGTTCACATGAGTCAAATCGGTAAAATCTTTTCTACTATAATGCATACTGGGATGGATGGATGGATGCAGCTTTAAGACATCGCCAAATTGATTGATGATTCGCATGATGGTGACATACATAACCCCATCGCTTCCTTTACTTCCATGCTCTAAGCTGCGCGACGTTCGATCAACCCACAGTGCCCGGCCGACCGAGCATGATGTTGCGAATGCTGGCCCCGCCCCCATCCCGTCTCCATCGCTGCCTCCTCCATGTCATGTCCTGTGTGTGTTTGTTGGCGTGCTTACGTCGGAACAGTTGTGTGGTGGTGTTCTTCTCCTCATCAAGTACAGCAGCACCAGAAGGTGGAAGGCAGAAGGGGGAAGAGAGAGAGAGAGATGTAGAGAAGAGATACATGACGAAGAAGACTCTGCCCACCGCAGCGTTGAATGAGGGTGGGAGAAGGGGACGAACAGCGAGAGCCGCTTCATCGCCCGAACAAATAAACGGAAGAGCAGCAGCAAGGGTTCTGCTGTCACTTCTCCCGGCTTCGACCCACAGCAGCAGCACAAGGACGCTCTCTTGCTGTAATCCAAGTAGCAGCACAGGAGGCAGAATAAGTAACGATCATGACCTTCGACTTGGATAGATACCATACTAAAGCGGCCATTAATCTGCTGAGCGAGCGACGGAATCAGGCCCTCCGCGTGAGGCTTGACGGAGATGGTTGTTTGCTGCTGTAGTTAAGGGTCAACGTTACGATACTCTTCTTCCTTTGCACTGTAGTGCGGGTAGGCTCAACCAAAATCTTCACGTTCCAAGTGTTCTGATAGAAACAATGCCGACGAGGAAAGGCAACAACAGGTATTGGAATTTGTTAGCACAAATCATGGACGTCAACTCAAAATCCGTTGGTGCAGATTTGCGATTGTCAACCCAATTTGATAAAGTTTGATTCGATCTCTTTATTATTATTATTATTTTTTTCTTCTTCTTAATATTATTGCATTTGAGACTTGGATGATGTTAAGTCTAAATGCTAGTAATCCGATAGGTAGAGTGAGTTTGAAGTTAACCAATGCTCACTTTTGAGTTTATCTCAGGCCCCAGCAATCTGGAAGTTTGGAAATTCGGATGACCCTACAAAAATAGTGTCAGGGGAATATATCCGATAAAGATTGCTTAAATTAGGATAGAATTTAAAGTATTTAGTAACATAATAAAGTGGTTTTTCTTTGGGAGGTCTTTTAAATAGCCATTTGAGATAATTATTACATTGAGATTACTATAAATATCAAGAATGATTGCACAAACTGTTTGACAATCAATAAATCATATATCAAATTGTCAAGGCTATGAGTGTAGGGTAACAACTCACTTTAAGCTCGAGGTTATCTGTTTATCGATGTCGAGTCAACATCCCATTGATACCATATCATTGATCTTGTGGAATCATGTGTAAGCATAAAATTGTAATCATACTATTATATAGAATAAATTTAGTGTCAAAATCTAACATCAAATGCTAATATATCGATATGTATTTTTTGATTCCATCCAAAAAAATTTTATTTAATTCATTGAGCATAGCAATATCGATTTACAAAAAGAACTAGACGCGTCTTCTCCTCTCTTCCTATCATTCATAAAACAAGAATATATATAGTTTTTAGATATTTCTATTTATTTATAAGCAAAGACATAGGGCCTAAAATAAATAATTAGAAGAATCTCTCTTATCAAGATATTCTTTCATTTTCTAAAGTAAATATCTAATATCATCGATTCGTTAAAATTTCGCTAGATATAATTTTACAATTCTTACAATGTCTAATACCATTTAAGTGAGAAAAATATTTATTTGACTATAATTATGGTAATTAAATGTTCATCTTTCATCTTAAAGTGATTATTTATAATAATAAGATTATACAAAGTTGTATAATCCAAAATCATACCATTATCTTTATTTTTCTTTTTATAATTAAAGCTCTCGTGCATCCCTTTATATTTACTATATGTTGACCATTCAAATCTCATTTAATTATAAGTTTTTCAGTTATAGACATTCCTTGAATTATATCATATAAGTTTTTCTAAAATTTTCTTTTGATTTAATCATTCAATTCAACTCAGGGATATAAGCATCAATGACATTAAATCATCTTATCCTTATATATGTTTTAGAAGTATAATTTTATTTTAAAATCTTTTTAAATATATAGTATTATTTTTAAAATCCTTATTAATAACAATTACTATGTCATTTTTGTGTTTCACTTTTTCAGTATATCAAATTTTAAATTCAATACTATTAATCTCTCTAGATTTTTGCCTATCCATTTAGTCTTTTATAAGCAAATAATATTTGTTCTTCTTCTAATCATAATATCTATCAATTATAATCGGTTTCCTAAAAACATTTATATATTTCATGTTGTTAACCTGACACTTTGTTCTTGACTAACTTATTTACCATTATTAGTCTAAAATAATGAATGAACATTTACTTACTTAGCACCATATTTAGAAACTAATATGATGGATTGTTTTCGAGCAATCTCTTACTCTATCGTTTGTAATTCGGGATACCTATATGGTAAATCATCACTTTTGAGTGATAACTTGGCTCTATATTGAAATCAGTTAAGACCTCTATGTTTATAAGATCTAACATAGTTTTTCAGAAATTGTGAGTGACCTGACATAACTCTTCACATTTCTCGTTCTAAGTTTAAGATCGAAATTACTGATATTTTTATTTTTGATTCCATCCAAAAAAATTTTATTTAATTCATTGAGCATAGCAATATCGATTTACAAAAAGAACTAGACGCGTCTTCTCCTCTCTTCCTATCATTCATAAAACAAGAATATATATAGTTTTTAGATATTTCTATTTATTTATAAGCAAAGACATAGGGCCTAAAATAAATAATTAGAAGAATCTCTCTTATCAAGATATTCTTTCATTTTCTAAAGTAAATATCTAATATCATCGATTCGTTAAAATTTCGCTAGATATAATTTTACAATTCTTACAATGTCTAATACCATTTAAGTGAGAAAAATATTTATTTGACTATAATTATGGTAATTAAATGTTCATCTTTCATCTTAAAGTGATTATTTATAATAATAAGATTATACAAAGTTGTATAATCCAAAATCATACCATTATCTTTATTTTTCTTTTTATAATTAAAGCTCTCGTGCATCCCTTTATATTTACTATATGTTGACCATTCAAATCTCATTTAATTATAAGTTTTTCAGTTATAGACATTCCTTGAATTATATCATATAAGTTTTTCTAAAATTTTCTTTTGATTTAATCATTCAATTCAACTCAGGGATATAAGCATCAATGACATTAAATCATCTTATCCTTATATATGTTTTAGAAGTATAATTTTATTTTAAAATCTTTTTAAATATATAGTATTATTTTTAAAATCCTTATTAATAACAATTACTATGTCATTTTTGTGTTTCACTTTTTCAGTATATCAAATTTTAAATTCAATACTATTAATCTCTCTAGATTTTTGCCTATCCATTTAGTCTTTTATAAGCAAATAATATTTGTTCTTCTTCTAATCATAATATCTATCAATTATAATCGGTTTCCTAAAAACATTTATATATTTCATGTTGTTAACCTGACACTTTGTTCTTGACTAACTTATTTACCATTATTAGTCTAAAATAATGAATGAACATTTACTTACTTAGCACCATATTTAGAAACTAATATGATGGATTGTTTTCGAGCAATCTCTTACTCTATCGTTTGTAATTCGGGATACCTATATGGTAAATCATCACTTTTGAGTGATAACTTGGCTCTATATTGAAATCAGTTAAGACCTCTATGTTTATAAGATCTAACATAGTTTTTCAGAAATTGTGAGTGACCTGACATAACTCTTCACATTTCTCGTTCTAAGTTTAAGATCGAAATTACTGATATTTTTATTTTTGATTTATTAGATTTCATATGTTGAATCCCAATAAACCGATCAAATCTACATTGGAAATTTTGTTCGACAGGGATCTTCAGTCCAAAATTTTGATATATGTTAGACTGGTCAAATGCTTAGACGCAGGAGACCAAAAACATAACAAGGCCGGGTTGAGACACAATCCAACTCGCCACGTATTAGACAGGCCAAATCCTTGAATGCAGGAGACGCAATCCAAGTCGTCATGATGTCGGATCTCTCAACTTTGGACCCAACTCATAAACTTACTTGTTAGTTCGGATGATGCCGGGTCGAGTAAGCCAAGTTCGGGCTACCAAAAGTCCGATTGGGCTTCCAAGATTTATATGTGAGCTATATTTATATAGTCCAACTTAAATGGGAATTGAATTAAATGGGTTGTCCCACAAAGAGAGTTAACAACAAGGAACTTTACTGGAATCACTCACTCACTCACTCACTCTTCTACCAATAGTGTAAGCAGAGCTTCTCAGACACTGAACACGGTGGACATCCAACATTTACACATCCCCTTCTAGAACAGGAGCTGATCTCTACTCCCTTGAAACCTCAGACACCCTACACTTGCAATGCCTCCTCCCATGGCATCGAGGTCCTGCAGACTCATATCCAGCATCATCTCGTAGTCATCCCCACCACATCTCGAGCCCACTCCCATCACCATCGTCCTACTGCTGCCCAACTCCCGAGGGAAGTCCACAAGGCTGCCACGCAATACTGCCAAATTGAGGACGGTGTTTGAACCGTTGTCTTCCTGTCTCTCCTGCGTCATCATCATCTGTTGCTGCCACTCCTCGGCGATGGCACTCTCAGGCAGGGGAAGAGGAGGTGAACCCTCCTCGGTCTCCATGCTGTAAACCACTGCACTCTTTTTCTTTTTCCGGAATACTCGGCACAATACCCAGTCTTCCTGCAGTTTGTTCAGGTCAGTAGTGACTGATAGTTTATGATGCCGAGGGGAAGAGAAGCCGGATGAATACCTTGGGAGGTGTATGCGGAGCTTCCAGTCGGAACTCATGCATGACCCAATCGGACTTCACCCCATTGGGAGCTCTTCCACTGTAGAATACTAAGGTCTTCCTCATCCCCATGACGAAGGTGCGCGTCGTGGGTGCATATACACTACGGTCTTTGCCTGTGGCCTTCCAGTAACCCGACCTGGTTGCTCGATTCATGCGTAATCCCGTGGCGTATTTCCGGTCCCGAAAGCTGAAAAAGTACCACTCGTCCTTGCTGAGTTTAGCCACCTCTGACCACATCAAAGTGGAGATCTGTAATCAGTGTCCACAAAAGTGCACCAAATAGCTGGAATCATTGTGGAGCGGGGGAGGGGAGGGAAGGAGGAGGAGGAGAGAAGCAGATATCGACCTGGAAGTTCCCATGGCTCACGAGTGTGCAGATCCACCTCCACCATCGTGCCGCCGCCTGAAACACTTTCATTAGCTACTTTCTTGAAGAGGTAGTAGCAGACGAGTTCCTCGTCGCTGGGGCAGAACCTAAACCCTGGTGGGAGGGTGGACTCGATGTCCCTTAGATCCATAAATCTTTGCTGCACCAGAGAATATAGTCAGAATGACACACAAAGAGGACGATGGGGAACCGAGACACGGATACGTATTTATATAGCACGAGGAGAAGGCCACGAGCAGTGTAGCTGGTGAGACCGTCAAGCTGTCTCTACTGTTTCAGAGTGACATGGCGGCAGTGTGCAGTCGCCATGTCCAAGGAACGCGGCGCCCACCTCAGTGGGCAAGACAACCTGTACATTCGTCATCCATGCAAACCTCTTGGATCTCGAGCAACTAAATCTCAGGAAAGAGAGTTTTCAGGACGCTTAGATAAGCTGACGACCCACCATCGAGTTGATCCGAGAAGAAGACATGCACGTGAATGCAGTTCACATGAGGAACTAATGTTACATTCTCCTTTCTTTCACTCTTCTTCATCTCGAGATGTTGACGATTTCATTCTGTTTGTTGCAGCTAAACATCAATGTGCTCTATGATTGGGAATCATGGCGAAGTCTGCTGTCTGTAGATGTTGTAGGAAGAGTGACGCCTCCACACTCTTTCTTTCTTCCGGCAATCAACCTTCCTCGAATCAACGAAAGATGCCTTCCATGGATGACACACAGCACCTCTGCTGTGACGTTGTCATTTACTTGGGCAGCCTAATCATTCAGGATTCCGATCATTGTGCTTCGGTATATGCTATGGGCAACTGTAGTCCTCTATCTACACTGCTTCAGGATGACAATTATGAGCCACCACCCATATATGTCGTTATCATCACACTACAAACAAACAAGAAAAGAAGGAAAGATGGCATAATGTTGAAAGGAAAGTGACTGCTGATAGAACATCGAATCTAACAAAACTTTGTCCCCGATGCCGCGGTTGAGGCGCAGGGAATCTTGCGTTATCTTCGTTGAGGATATATTGACATGCACAGTGTGGCATGTAAAAGTAAATGCACGAATGGTAGAGGTAAGGCTCCGAAGAGGAAGAGTGATCCCCAAAAGTTTTAAGGGTTTGCGAGACAAAAAAAAAAAAAGAGAGAGAGAGAGCCAATCTTCTACTTTTACAATGTATGAATCCGTGCAAAAATTTGAGAACGCTTTATTTATTTATTTTTTAGGTGTAAAAATTTGGTCAATTTATCTATCTTAAATAGTATCACTACATGCGTTTTTAAATCTTGGAAGGCCTCACTTGTTAAAATTCACCTTGAGAAGTCTTTAAGATGATCGGAGAACAAGTATATGATTTGTAGGGTTCGAGTGTGAATTTATACAAATTTGACATAAATTTAAGTCAAAATCCGAATACTTTATTATTATTTTTTTCTTTTTTATTGACTTTAGGAGTTTGTAGTCCAATTTGGTAAATTTTCATTTTGACAACACAATTGAGTGTTGTCAATTCTGATATATATAATTACTCTATTGATTTATATATATATATATATATATATATATATATATATATATATATATATATATATATATATATATATATATATATATATATATATATATATATATATATATATGGTTATTTTATGAATTTTATAAGTCTAATTTAAGGAAAGATGAATCGATTTGGTTCATCTGAACCGATGGTCCAGTGAACCGGTTCATAGACTTTTTGGACATTTGGGCAAATTGAGGCGTCCTTCGTCCAATTCTGAAGAAACTCATGAAGTGAGACTTTCTACTATAAATGGCTCACGTTGATATGGCTTAAGATAATAATAATACTCCGTCAATTTTGATGGACTTAACGTATGGTAAGAGATACACCCCCCCTTTCGCGTGATGGTTTACTGCTTCCTGACAGTGTAGGCAGCGGCTTAGCTTGACCGTGACTTTGACTATGACTATGACAAGCCGTAATTAAAATGCAGATGCCAAGCCGAACAAGTAGATTAGCAACGAGGACATGCGATAGATAGATTGCCAGCGTGGAAAGGAGGGAGATCGCTATCTGCAAGTTTTGCGCAGGACAGTGGTACTGACAAGATTCTCCCAAGCATTTCCATGGCAACGTGAATGATGAGAAGCATGAAAGTGCAGTTTGGAGCGTCGTAGGGACGGTGCTTCTTCAAGGATCATGTTGGATGGTGGCAGCCCCGAGTACATGAAAAGTGGTTTTTTTTTTTTTTTGGTTTATTGAAGAATCCAAATGAAATTGCTTTTGTTATATGTTTAAACTTATATATATATATATATAATACAGTGATTTAAAAGGTGTCATTTGCCTCTTTATTATTAGATATTGACTCTTTGGTTCTCCAATTCGACTATCGATATTGGATTAAATATAATTGATAATAATTTTTAAAAATTAATATAATATATTATTATTATTTATTTGAAAAATAATTATTATTTATGTATAAATTAATTTATCTCGTGACATGGGGTGGTCAGCCTTTGATCAGAAAACCAATCAATCATTTCAAAGTAATCATATGATCCTTTTGGCACACACTCAACACTCGAGATCAACCTTTCAACCAAGAACAATCCAAAACACAGACAGACAGGTATAGACACAGAATAAAGCATCAAAAGACACTCGTCGGAACATTTCGAAACCGACAGATGTTAGCGAGAATATGCTCGTAGGACCGAGTCAAGTTGAAATCTTTAATCGGTTTCACGAGGACTATGGATCACGGGCCAGCCAGTGATCCCTGCTCGCCCTTGCGACGTGATGGCTTCCACCTGGATCAACCGTGACACTTTCAAAGCAACAGGAAGAGACGGAGGGGTGACAGTGGCGAGTGTGACCAATACGACCCCATAAGAGGTTGCTCCCACATTGATTAAGACGCATCTCGACGCTGCCAATACATACGACACTCTTTATTTTTACTTTCTCAAATTCATTGACGCGCAGTTCCATAACATACGTACTTGAGATGACACGTAGTATCGGAACGAGAAGAGTAGATAAATAACCTTTTTATTTGGTTGGAACAAAGGACAAAAAAGGAAGGGTTTGATTCAGCATCTATGGAAGGACCGGACTGTCTTAGCAGAAGCTAACAACGAAACAAGAATATGCTAAATGACAGCACTTAGCCTACAAATAACAGCAACAGTGGAAGTAAGACGGGTCATGATGCGGCTCGACCTTAAAGAATCAATCCCAATGCAGGCAACTCATGTCGGACCCAACTCCATCGAGATCAAGGAATTCAGGCGCTTTAAGCAGAATCCTTGCCACTTTCCTCTACAAGCCACATCTTTTTCTGTATCACGAATACCATCTCCCCATCTTCCGAATCTGAATTGGGTTCCCCATCCTCAACCGCCACCGATTCCCAGTGCAATGCTGCTAAATGCCTCTTGATGAAGTCTATGACTGGCTTCCTGTCTCGGACAATCATGAAACCGGTTGGCCTTAGAATGCGGTCCATCTCAATAAGCAGGTCCTGAGCACTGCACCCTTTCTTCTCTATGTCAGAAAAGACAGTCCAGGCATGAAGGAGATCATAGGTTCGAGGGTACGTCGAGAATGCCTCACACCTGTCAATTGTTTGGTGATGATAAGTAAAAGAACAAACCAAGTGATTTTGCATAAAAATTATAGCATTTCACCAAGGTTCCGCTGCCTTGGTCAGAACATCTAAGCATCCTATGACGATTAGTCCTAAAAGTATTCTGGATGACTATAAACTCAATGTTGCGCAAGCGCTTCCACAAGGTAGTGAGGCCAGTCCCCAAAGGAAACAGCAATGAGGGCTTGAAGAGGCAAAAAGTACCAAGTCCATGAATTTAACAATTGCATGACCTAGAATCAGTTGTTGCTACATTCAGCAAGAAAAAAATAATGAATAACAAAAGTACCTCAATGTATAAGGGAAAACCAATGATATGGACTTGCAACATAAGGAGCTAATGTAATTGGCAACCTAAACAAATGGCAGAATATCTCAATTGGTTTAGAACTAACATGGAATATCATCACATAAGAACAAAATTTCAGACAGTCGTTAGAGATGCCCCTAGCTTTGCATCGGCTGGGGAAAATATGGGACTTAAAATAATAGTAAAACAATTATACATTTTCTTAGTTTCCCAACAAAAAGTAACAGCAGAAAGAGGGAAGAAACTTGTGACATGATCAGATTTACAGGTATGTCATATTTAGTTCAGATTTTCACATCAAACTATGGCAGATAAGGATTCAATCAATTTATAGACCATTCTGAGGTTATACAAGCATGGAGAAAGACACGTGGAAATTTTCAGTTGCTTGAAGGAAAACCAAGACAAATGACTTGGAAGTTATCCACAGTTGGAAGTCTGGCAGTTCAAAGAAGCTATTCTGAAACTTAAAAGGTCTAAAGAAACTATTTTGCTCAGTTTTAGGAAGCCATTCCTTCAATTTTGATACTTGCAAACATGTATCACATGCCTATCGAGTAGCTAGGAGAGAAAAAAACAAGCAGAAATACATGTCTATGAATGTTTAGGAAAGATAGGTATAGAAAAATTATGCAACCAGTTAAATGCAAGTCTTTACTAATTAGTTACAGTGCCTACAAACCAAACTCCCATTTCATAATAATAAATAAATATAAAGCTCACCAGTCATGCACACTGCCTATAAGGCCTCTGTCATATATTATCTTGAGAGTGTTCGGACCATCTTCTGGTACAACATTCATAACCCAAACAGGTTCATCTTTGAGAGCAGCAGCAAATGATCCCATGTTTGCCTTCATATCCATCACGTTTCTCAGTGTATTCGGCCGAATTTTTGTACCCAAAAGGCTCCAATAGTTATCAACCCTCAGCCGCCAAATTTCCTGCAAATCATATGCGTTCAGAAAACAAATTTTATTGCTGCAAGGATCAGTTATGTGTCACCATCTTCATGATTGTAGTTGCACCTAGAAGCAATATCAAATTGGAAGCACTAAGAATTGCATGTTACAAATGATACACGTTATTTACCATATCCTTCTCAAACATGTCTGTTGAAATACCAAAATCAGCAAGGCGTGGAGGTGGGGTAGTTAGGCGAGATGGCCAAGGAGCCAATCCACTTCCCTCATCTCTTTGGTTCTCTGCAAAAGTGAAACTCTCATTACCAAATTTACTTTAGGAACTTTCAATGTAATTGACTATGTACTAATAGCTACATTACATCATCTTTTTTATCCTATAGTAATCACAGTTATTTCATGAATATAGCAAAGCAATGATGATCAAGAAATTTATGCCCACGAGTATGACTATTCTACCAATCTTTATTGGTTAGCAAGTAAATTTTCGTTAGATCTGGTGTGAAGATGACATCAGCTTTCCTTATATATTCACCATGTCATACTAAAATAGGCTAATAATTTTATTGGGACTCTAGAATATCCATTAGGCAAAATGGGAAAACATTTGTTAGGCACCACTATGTGGATAGTGGGTGATTTAAGAATCAACAAAGCCTCAATACACTGTTAATTTGACAAATAATCTCAGACAGCATAGGCTAAATTACATCACATCTTAGATAATTCATAAATGTAAAAGTGTGCATCTTCATTTTGTAGAAAAATTAGAGCCATTGTCTGTCATAATAAGCTCTAAAATCTTTGCTAAAGAAAAGAATTAGAGCCTTCTGGACTTCTGGTCGTCATCTTTAAAACCTTTTGGCTCACGTGCAATATGACATAATTGGTTTCTAATCAAGTTACTCTTTTGAATCTTCGAGTCCAGTGGTAGGGCCATATTTGTTGTTATGATTAAATCAACATTGTCAAGTATTCAGGATAAAGATCTCATTAAGAATACTTTGGTTAACTGAAGTCTTCAAAGAGTAGCATGCAAAAAACTCATATGGTAAGAAGCACAGAAAGCCTCAAGAAAAAGAAAATCATGTTGAGGATGGAAAAATGAAGATCACCACAAAAGCTGAGCACTCACGTTCAGAGTAAGGGGTAATACAAGCCTCCATTGGAACACCCCAAACTGCATCCGGATCATCATCAGATCTGCATAGAGGTGGTCGAGTTCCTGGCTCTCTCTTCAAGTAACAATCATTTGTCAAAGGTTTCACCCATATCACAGTTTGGTTCTTTTTGGCAGCAATCTCCCAACACATCCGCTCGACTAGAGCACTCATCTCCTTCCATATCCTGAGGTCTTCTTCATCTTGTGCATATGCTTCAGGAGAAGAGTAGGCAAAATAGCCTCCTGGTCTAAGCAGCCTATCTAACTCAAGAAGAAGGATCCCATCTCTCTGAAGCCAATCAATTCTACAGCGAGAACAATGTGCAAATTCAAAAGATCTGCTTGGGTAAGGGAGCCTCTTTGTCCCTAGTACACCAAGGTAAGCAGGAATTCCTCTCTCTAGAGCAAACTGGATCTGATTTTGATGAACATCGTTAGGTGCTAAAGACATAGCTATGATATCAGATGACAAAAGATATCCTCCAAAGCTGGCAACTCCGCAACCAACATCAAAAACTGTCCGGATCCTTCCCTCATTGTTCAAATTATTATTGGTGAAGTTAAGCATCTGTTGATCCAAATGAAGAATGAGTTCCAAAGTTACCGAAAAATCAAAGAACCAATAAAATAACAAATGTGAAGAAAATAGAATATATCAAGAAAGAGTTAATTTCAAAAGTCCATAACTATTTCAAGAATGATAACAGCAACTAATGTATCAAAAAGATAAAATTTTGCATGATATGACCAGCATGTGAAAATCAGACTCACATTTGCAAGATGTGCAATATACTTATCAGCTCCATAATGAAAATGAGTGCCACCTCCAGGAAAAACAATCTTGTCTCCCTTGACAACCATCCAGTTCTGGTCAGACTTCTCATGTGCAAGGTGTGTATGAGGAATATTCACTTGCCAAACTTCATCTCGTCTTTTTGGCCACTTCATTGGAACCTATAGCATAATAATCACAAAAAACTCATTAATTGCCCAAGAGAACATAAAACAGTAGCATTAAGCAGAAGATGATGAAAAGGATGTGCCCAAGGGCATCTTTTGCAGCAATTATTCCTTGTCCAACCTTGTATCCAGGTGGAGGTGGAATCAAGCAGTTGTAACGCCTCTCAGGCTGTGGACAATGTCTCTCGTAATGCTCCATTAGAGCCAGATCCAGCTTCAGTCTCGTCTGGTAAATAAGATTTCTGTCTAGGCAGGGAATGAGCTCCGAATGTCGATCATCACAGACCTTAGGGAAAACAGAACAAATCAACTAAAGCTTGTACAATCACTGGTGCTCATAAAGAGATATAGCTAGTTCAGAATTCACTTACAGGAAAACTTTTCGGTATGAGACCATCCTCTCCACCCTCCTGACCAAGAATGGACTCTTTTGATTCACCTACCTCTCTGTTATCAATGCTAGACCAACCAAATGATCTTGAAATTCTACTACCATACTCCAATGCGGTGTTAGCATGCTGCCCACGGGGACCAAAGAAAGAGCCATAGTACAGAACCAGAAAACCTATAAAGAGGACCACAACACACAATGATGGGACCAAGTGTTTCTTTTGGCCTCCATCTCTTCCCCTCATCTTTTGGAATAGAGTTCTAGCAGAGGACGTTCTATTAAAACTCTCAAAAGACTTTATAATGACACCCCTCAATCCACGTAATCAAACATATTGAACCCCTACAACAAGCTATGAACAGGGTAGTGAACCTTCAAAGTCTCTGATATGTTTCTTTCCTGCCAAACACTAAATTACTGAGGTGGAATGACAATACCTACAAGTTCTGATCTGACTGTTTCAACTCAAAGCAAAAGACCTGCACGAACCAGATGTTTATACTTGATTCATTATCAGCATTTTAGTTTTTGAGCATATACAAGAAAAGATGCAACCAAAATTCATACGTTCTTCTTCATGTGAATATGACGATATGTGCAAGCTCAAAGAGTATCTATAAGAGTGGAGAGTAAAAAAAGAAAAGATGAAGAGACTGATCATTTATGCAAACACAGAAGGTGGGAAAGATGGATTTTATGCAACTAAGCTTCAGTTTACAATGGAAGATGTCGAAGAAAGGTACAGATTCTTGGAAAATTTTTCTAAGATCAAGCGCCGAAACGAGCGACAATGGCAGCCAAGTTATCACAAATTAGAACCTTCTTGCTATATGTGGGACAGTGCATCGGGCGTCTCTTTGTAAAAGATTCAGAAACATCACGCAAGCAATAATAAATCCACTAGCAAAAAGAGATTGGCTGATCCACGATTCTAAGCCCCGCGGTACTTAAATCACCGACAGAAGAGGAATGGAGATACGATTACGGAAATTTTTCTGGGGATAAATCTTTACAGTTCTCGACTTGGTAAAAGAATCAACAACGCCACCAAGCACGGAGAAGATCCGATGAAGATCTAAGAAAAATCAAGAAAGGCAACATGCAATTACGACCAGAGAGCAGAGCACCTGATCCAGGTAAGCAATATAAAGAACGCAAGAAACCCTTGAAACGGATCCAACTTCGTTGAGAGGATCCCAGCAGAAAAATCTCTGTTCGCACCCTAAAGCGCAAGCCGATCCAGATGTAGGAGTACTCACCCGGAATCTGAGATCGGAAAAACCCTGCGAGGGATCTCCAACAGAACGGATCGAAACGGGCTTTTGCTAGGAGGGGGAAGAGAGAGAGAGAGAGAGAGAGAGTGGAGTGAGGGACGAGAAGCAGATCTGAGAGGTTTGGAGAGCGATGGGAGATATATATTATTTCTGCTGAATGTAACGATAAATTACTCGCAACGGAGACGACATAGATTGGTGAGGGTCGAAGTATGTAAATATAAGAACATTTGGATGATGGAGATCAAATCAGATGCGTCGCTGCTAAGAATGGGTATGTCGGCAACTCGCATGTACATCGACAAGCTTGCGATGAGAGGGACGATGATGGCGAGTGCGAATCGCGTCGTGAACGATCGATCTGCACTGTGATTAGGCGATGAAGATGAGAGAGTATTGGCTGGTTGGCACTATGAGTAGGGCCCACACGGACTTGGAGAGAGAAATAGAGGGAAAAGGAGTCATTAAATGACTCATTTGCCCTCCGTCGCACCACCTGCATGGGATCTATTCTCTGTGGCTGTCGAGACGGATGGAAGGTATAACAAGTCAGCACGGTCACCGAGGAGATGAGAAGGGCGAAATCTTACGATGCAAATTGAAGGCTACACATCAGAAACAGGTCGGATTGCTCGTTACCATCGAAGTATCGAGGAAGAAGATGTGGGTAGCACTCATGACTATGTTCCATGGGTACTAAGGAGTTCTCAGTACATTGCAGTCAGTCATAAATACTGAATAAAATGAACTATTGTTTTATGCACTTACTAAAAAAGATCCAGTTCACAACCCAAAACAAACATACATTGCGCGTTTACTGTTTTTTCAATATATATATACATATATATCAAATATAATCTTATAACATTATATATGAAAAATAAAAGATAAAATTTTATATTAAAATAATTTAAAATACTATATATAGAAAATATAATAAATTTATGAATTTCTATATCTCATTTCATAATATATACATGCACTTCCATACGGTATATCATCGTAATATATACATATACTCCTATACCATATGTCATAGTATATACGTGCAGTCTCATATTATATATATATATATATATATATATATATATATATATAATATATATATATATATATATATATATATATATATATATATATATATATATATATATATATATATATATATATATATAATTTCACACCATATGTTATAATATATACGTGTACTATTATATCACACGTCATAATATATATGTAAATTATACATTATAAGATATTCGTACATTCCTACACCGTACGTTATTATATATACATGTATATAAAATATTTTTATCGTAATTCATATTTTTTAGCTTATAAAAAATATATATATTCACATTTAGCTCATGACAATCATATCATTTGAAACATATTTTTTAAAATGTATTATGGATCTTATAATTTATATGATCATTATTTTATAATAAATTAAACTTATACTTAACTAATTTAACTCAAAAATAAAGATAATAATAAAATATCATGTTTCTTAATGATCGAGTATGATAGAGAATATTACACATATCAAATTGGAGCATAGGATCATCATATGTCTAAATTAAGAATCTTATATATTGAATTATTGATTTATAATAACTCATAACAAGAATTCATTGAAATATTTTGATAAAATTTCCAGTAGAATAGACTATAATTAACCTAAAACTTTATATAAATTTTATCATTAACTTTTTAATAATTCACTCTATAATCAATGAGTATCACTAAAATAATCATACAATTCTATAAATAAGTCTTGCTTTACTATTTTAGCTGACCAAATGATGTTAAATTATCATGAAATTTTATTAAAAATAGAAAAATATATAAAACTAAATATATATACTAAATTTTAGTCTAAAATAAATTATTTGAAGGCTAAACGACTCTCTTAATTTATTATTAACATCTATTCTATTCTACTAAAACTGAGTTGGGATCATATGAACTTATAACCCTCGTATCTTGATGCATAGAAATGATATTTACTTAATTTTAAATTTCACATAACTTTAAAAGAATCTTTTAAAATATATCAATAAAATCTAATCATATTCATAAGGGAGTCAATTCAGCTTAAAGAAAACCCCTTCCTAAAAAAGATTTTTTTTTAGTACCTCAACACTCATAACTCTATATTAAAGTTATACTAAAGGCCTTAAATCATAAGAGGTTCATACAAATTATATCTAAAAATTAATATTAATTCAAAATCTATGATGCCTAAAAGTAGCTAAAAATTTTAATTTATAATATGTAAAACTAAATTCCTAGGTATTGCCATGGAAGAATTAAAATTTTCTTATCTCAATCTTCCTTAGAGCTATGATTTCTAGCTTATACGAGAAAATCAAAAGAATAACAAAAAAAAAAGAGAAAGAATTATATGTTATATGGTCGGTAAAGAGGATAATGTTAAAATAAAATAGAGGTGTTTAAGAGGTTATCTTGAAATATAGGATTCAATCTCAATCTTATTTCAATTTTTTTCTTTTATCAATATAATTATAAAGTTTTAATAATTTTACTTAAGTCTAATTTGATTTGACAAAGATGATATTTTTTTATCTAAGCGTATCCTTCAATTTCACTTTATGTATCTCAACAATTTTAGTTTAATACTTCTCTTTGATTTATATTTATATTTAATTTTTTATTACTTTAGCCATGTTTAAATAACTTGTTATCTATATATATGAAGTTTAAAACTTAAACTTTCTCACTTTATTCATTTTCAAACTTATTCAAACCTTGATATTCACCTGAGGTCAATTACAATTCAATTGTTACTTCTAGTTACTATACATATGTTTATTACCAAAACTTAATCTTATACTTAAATCCGCTAACACACTTAAGCTTCTTACACCAAAGGACTATACATTTCTTATTATAAAATATATTTAAAATAAACATTAATTCTTATATATGTTCAACAAATATTTCACAGAATATTGAAAACAATATTTTTAGAAAACATGTACTTCAACTTTAAATATTGAAAACATCAACATATCATTTATCATATTTATAAAATATATACATCATAAATCATATCACTAAGTGATGATTATATATATATATATATATATATATATATATATATATATATATATATATATATATATATATATATTATTTTTACTTCTACTGATATGATAATTATATATATATATATATATATATATATATATATATATATATATATATATATATATATATATATATATATATATATATATATATATATATATATATATATATATATATATAAAAGACCCTAGCACTATAGATTAAGGCCACATCAACATCATTCAAATATAAAATTTTTAAAGAATATTCTTCTTACTCCATGAAATATTTTTCGAGTACAAGCAAGTACTAAGGCTCGATTGTAAAACATCAATCAAATGATAGTTACCAAGGTGAGACCTCTTTCGTCCTCACTTTCTCTTATTGTATTAGGATATCTAACAAGAGTATCAGAGAAAGCAAGTTCAAAATCATATCCAATATCGATCTACCTCGTTTCTAACTCTCCTTGGTGTATTAGATGATTTGGGGTTCTCAAAGTCCAAATCAAGTTAAGAACGATCAGATTGATTGGTATTCCAGGTCACCACCAATATTTTCCTCCTCATATAGGTCACATCATAATATATTGAATTTTTACCATTATTGAGCTGACTGAGATGCACTGACATGAAATGTGATGATAAGTTAATTGAGTTAGCAAACAAATAAAAAATAAAAAATTGTCATACAGTAGAAAGCGAAAATGCTAGTTTGAACCAACGCATGCAAACATATTTTGTGCAGGAGAATTCTGTGCAAAATCACTCATCACGCTTAGATGAGAATTTACTTCTGTAGGGGCTAAAATTACATTAAAAAAAATACCTGTGTAAACCACCAGTAATGGATAAGTGGCCCAATACTTACTTGCTTATAGTACATGCCTTGATCTATCTATCTATACCTGTAATCCTGTTACATAGTTTGTGTTGATTTGACTCACTTTAGGTAAAACTACTTCTGAGGGTGGAGAATTTAGCCCAAGTGGGAGGAGTGTATTCTCTAACGAACCAAATGGAACATGATCTGGTTTCTGGACTGCTTTCTTGACGGGACGCAAGCAAGCAAGACGACCATTCAGCTGATTATTGCAGATGGGCAATTTGTTTACTCGAGTACGTGCTTCCTTTTCCTTAGCTACCGGAGCTCCTGATGGATCCTGTTACATCCAACCAAAAACAATATCTCATTAAGGCTTCCACAATTGGCTTCATGGTCTGCAGAAGATAACTTCGTTCTTGAACTAAAAATCTCAGCTGAAACTGGTCAAGTATATTTGGAACATGGAAAGTCAAAGGAAAACAAATCACACTGCACTAATCACAATTACTCAAAACCAGGCAACGAAAGGAAAACAAAAGTACTGTACCTACCCCGAGCAAAAGAAATGTGAATTTTTTGTTGTCTTCCTCGAGATTTATATCGATCAGTTTGCGCAAATCAGCAAGAGTTGAGTCCCTCAACACCTTAAGCTTCCTGATCAGACGACTGCCTGAAATTTCCTTCGAGGCCTCCCATTTTACATATATGTTCACAATGTCATCTGCAGCCACCTTTCCAGGGCTGCAATTCTCCATCAAATCTTTTGATGGTTCAGAAGAAACACATCTTTTGAGTCGTTGATCAGCTGATTTTTGCTCATCTCCGAGTTCAAGCGATGCAAATGTAACAAGCAGTGTGGAAACTGCACTCTCTGTAACTCTTGATTCGGAAAGCAACTTGCCTTGAGGTGTGAGCTGAGATTGTTCCAGTCGCAAGCCTAACTTTGATTCATACTCCTTGCCAAGCATCAAAGAAGAAGGTCGTCCATTTTCATCTTGATTACCTCTCTTGAGAGGAGAGGAAACTTTCACCTGTTGTGATAGCTCTCTGTGGTTTCCACACAGTGTGAAAATATTCTGGATACATGTTCTTCTAGCAGAGATGGCATCTCTTGTATCTTTGATAGAGTTGGTTTCTGCTCCTACCTGCTTTTTCTTTGAATCACTAACGCACCCATCATGGTCATCGTTCGACCCAGAATCTTCAAACGGCATGAAGCAACCAATCCCGCGTGCATGGCTCATGTTCTCTTCTACTACTTCCTTATCAACCTCGTCTTCAGTGCTTTCTATGTCTTCTTCATCTCCCTCAAAAACAGTGCTCAAATCCGACACCTTCTCTGGGAATCTAAGCACACTGGAGTCAGCCTCCTCTCCAAAAGCTGAAAGGCTTACATGCCGGTAGGAGTCCTCTCTGATCTCCTTTACATCATAACTGTCCTGTCGATCTCCCATGTCCAAATCCATAGATTTCACCATACCTGGTTCTCCTGCGTAAGTTTCTAGCCGCCTCATAAATCTTCCTCCATCCATGTCATGCAATGTATCCTCACCAGTTTTTCCTCTTCCAAGTTCCACTTCCTCGAGTCTCTGCTTTAGCATAGTAAGCTCCGCTTGCTGTTGTAACATTATCTCTTCCATCTTCATCAATTCAAGTTTTAAAGTCTTGGTTCTTTCGTCGACCTTCAAGTTGATCTCTGCCTCCTTGACTTCTGATTCCCTTTCTTCGATAAGTTGGAGCCTTGCTTCGAGTTTTGCAAGTTCCGCATCTTTCTGCAAGAGCTCTTTGCGAGCATCATCACACTCTTTCTCTTTAAGCTTGTTCTCCATTTGAAGTTTATACATGACCCGGTTCATTGCTACAATTCTTGACTTAAGGAGGAGCGAGGATTCCTCAGGATCAACTTTCTCCTTGGGTGTTGGCATACGAGTAACACGGATGATGCATTTTGCTTTAGCTCCATACTCGAGAGTAGAAATGGTTTTGTGGGTTTCCTTGGGATCAGGGCTTGCGCACAGAATCATCAAAATCTTTGATTTGTCATCCTCAAAGGAATCCTGAGAAAATGAAAACAAAAGGCAAGAATTTCTTGATCACTGTTCATTTCTATACTGAAAGTAATTGTCGAATAAGATTGCAATCGGCAAGATCATATGAATGAATACCTGTAAAAGCATTGTGAGCTTGCTATCCCTGAACGGAACATGAGAATCACCATTTGCAATGGATTCAACAACCCTTTTAAGAGCAATATTCCCTTGGTTTATTTTAGCTGTCTGCCAATGATTCACCATCACTCAAGTCAAAACATCTGATTCATGAACATATCATAAATTTAACAGCAGAAACAATGCCACATACAAATTCCACCGTGCATGGATCACAGAACCAACAAGAATCCATAGAAAAACACTTTTGCAGAAACAGATGTATAAGTCAACACGAGTCCACTTAATCAAAAAAATTGGACCAAGTTTTTAAAGCAATAATGATAGAAATCGACATGATTAGCAAGAAAATACATTTTTGCATGTCAGATTATACATGCATAGAAACATTTACAAAAGGAGTGACTGATATAGATACATGTATGAAAAGATCTGCCAACAGCTAAGAAGTCATGTTAAAAACAGTCAAGGGTACTAAATATAACAAGAGTTGAATTTGTGAATAGGGAATGATACCTGCATTTTTGCTTCAAGACCAGTTTGACCAGCTGCTTCTATGTTTTCAGAACCAGCCATGTCAACAAGCATCAGCCTTCCTCCCACAGAAGGAACATCTAAGATTATCTGCATATTTGTTGAGAAAAAAATAATAATAATAGTAAGCTAAATTTCCAAAATTCAATGAGTCTAGTGGTTCTGAAGAACAATTATTAGAATTAGAAGATAAGAACAAAAACTAAATTGGTAGTGAATATACCATGCAGTGGCTCCGTGAGCTTCTTTCATTGCAAAGAGTGCTCTTGACAATCCGCCGCTTTTCGACTTTGGCAACTTCCCTTGTAATCTTTCCAGCCTCATGTCCAGATATGTAACTTGCATTTTTGGCCCTTTTACCCAACACCTCCAGCCGAACCTGTTAAGCACAGGAAAATGAGTAGAATTAATCTCTGGAATATGTATACAAGCCAGAATGTTGGAGCCACAGAAAGATTCATCGATTAGGTGAAACTGTATGGAGAACACCACAAGCAGGGCTTCTTCCATCAAAAGAATGGCAGAAAGAATTCAAGCTGGACGATTTGGTTCAGAAAGTTCATCAAATAAATGCAAAAAGCAGCAAACGAATCGAACCTTGGGCGTGCTATTATTGCCTTTGGGAAGGCCGACGGTGTGTCCCGCTCCCCCATTGGATGCCCCCGAAAGAAGATCGTAGATCTCCTCGTTGTAAATTTCCAAGACTGCGACATGGACGAACAATCCAGGACCGAAACCGCCGTCCTCCTCGTCTTTGGCAGAGGCGGCGGCGGCGGCGCCAGTGGAGCTGCCATCGGAAGCATCGCTTCCTTCTCCTAAGATGTCCCTGAGGGCCCTGTACACGATCCCGGGCTGCTTGGGGCAGCCGAACGTGGCGTGGCTCTTGCCGGACCCGGTAGGCCCGTACATGATGATGGTGCACTTGGCGCCCAGGCGGACGCCCTCCACCCTGGACGCCACGAAGCGGCGGTAGAAGGCCTCGGGATCCTCGTGCTCGGACATGGAAACCCCATCGAGGGTGAAGTCGCGGTAGCCGACGTCGGCGCGGACGCGGAGGGAGCGGCCGTCACCGGAGATCTCAAGGACGGAGCAGGCGGCGGGCCCGTCCTTATCCTTGCGAAGGTCGGCGGGCAGGTTGCGGATCCGGCCGATGACTTCGACGGGGTGGTCGGTGGCGGCGGGGGCCTTGGGGTTGGGGCTGGGGAAGTGAAGCCGGTGCTTGGAGTGGTGAGGAGTGGGAGGGGCCTTGGAGTGGTGGTGAGGGGTAGTGGGAGCGCTTCGTGGAGACGGCGTGGGAGGAGCCATCGGAGTGCGACGGTGGGATGTGGATCGAGATGGTGGTGGGTGTTATCGGGCAAGAAGAGAGGAGAAGGGAAACAGAACGGTTTAATGGGTTCCCTTTCGAAACGGAGGGGATGATAGACGTTACGTAAGCAGGAGAGAGGGAGCGTCGTCTTACGGCCACACCGGGCAACGGCTATTTTCTCTGCCTTGGTAGCATATGCCAATAATGGCCCTATCATCATCATAATTCTGTGATGCGCTCCACACCGTCCATCAGCGATATATTTGCCCTGTAGGCATCCAACGAAGCGTACAAACCCATATTTAATTTTTATTTTTTGGAAAATAAAAAGCAATTATTCAACTAAAGGAAATATTTTATCGTATAATCAATGATTAATGATACATAAGATCCATTACATCCCGAGATATCATAAACTTGTTGTAAGTGAGCATTTGATGAATATAAAGATAAACCTTAATACTTTTAGGTTTTTGCACCACATGAAAAGTCTTATTAACCAAGACAAGTATTGGACCATATTTTATACTGTTTGTTCTTCCTCATTATTGTCTAACAAGTAAGACGATATCACAAAAGAAGAAAAAAAAATTACCCTCGCTAGTCTTAGATTCCGGTGGTTCATTTATGTGCTAGTATACAAGGTTTGTTAGTTAGGTCCAATTTGACACAAAAGTAGTTTTTTGTTGATCCAAGTATAGTTTTATTCGATGTCCAAGGATTTCATATATATATTTTAAATTATTTATTTTTCTCGATAATCTTTTTTGAGTCGAAGGTATCATATTATGGTATAAATTTAGTAAACTCGAAGTAAAAAAGGAAAGTATACAAGAATCATTATTTCTTTTTCAGTAAGAGGTTTTTTGCCTGAGGAGTTTAGACCCTATTCATATATATATATATATATATATATATATATATATATATATATATATATATATATATATATTTGATACTTGATGGAAGAAGAAAATGATTTTTTTTGACTTAATGAAAGAAAGAAAAAAATATGTATAAGAAGAAAACAAAAAGACTCAAACCATCCAAACTCAATGTTTCTTTCGGTGTAAAAAGAAAAAGAAAAAATTAAGTGTATATACTTTATATTAAAATGCTAGTGTTCTCATTTCGTTACCAACGAACGAAATCAGTCTCACTCGAATAAATGATCAAAGCCGTCCATCTTTCAGACCCACACCGTTCTTTCCCATCTCCGAACCGTAAGTATTCACAAGGATCATCCAAGGCCGTCCACGTGCTTATTCCATCAAAGCCGTGCCGTTGGATGGAGCTAACTTTGTGCTGCTGCTTTCGTTCTTTTAATTCTTCCTAACCTCCCCGCTCGATCCTTTCCATTTCGAATTCAAATCGGCACGGCCTTCCTTTGTCCTTTCCCTTCTCTCCTCCCTCTCTTCTCTCTTTCTTTCCTTCTCACCTCCAACTCGGTTTCTCTTCTCCCGTCACGTTCACCCCTTGCTAAACCTTATCGCCATCCCTGCCGTTGACGGGAGATGTCGTCGCGGATCAAGGAGAGAGGCGGCGGCGGAGGGAAGATTCTGGCGTCCAAGCCCCAAAAGCTCCCCTTCCATTCCACCCCCAAGGACAAAGCTGCCCCCGCCGCCCGTAGGACCCCAATCGCTGCCGGCAAGGAGAACCTTAGGACCCTCTCCGGCGGGAAGATATCTTCAATCCGGCCCACTCCTGTGCCCAGGCTCGTCGAGAAGCCGGCAGCGGCTGTCGGCGTCCGGTGGTCCACGTCGTCTTTGCCGAGAGGTAAGGCTGTCAATCCTTCTGATCTCTCGAGGCTGGTTTCCGATTTCCATGGCAACCGCCGCCTTCCTAGGGTTTCCGCATCCGATCGGATGGCAGGAGATGTAGGCAGGGATCTGGAAGCCGAGGCCGGCCGATCGGGTGGGGTTAGGGATTCGGATGGTTGCCACCAGGGGAAGGGGGTTTTGGGCTCAAATTTGAAGAAAAATAACGAGAGACAGGCTACCAGGATCGCCATCTCACAGCAGCAAAACCCTAAGCCTAATGGGTTTATCGGCTTGCCAGCGTCTAAGAAAGATGCAAAAGCTACGGTTGCTACATCGGAGAAACTTGGTGGCAGAACTGCCGCCGGTGTGGCTTCAGAGAAACATAGCCGCAAAGAGGTAGCCACTATAAAGCTATTGGTAGCAGACGGTGGTGATGTTGGTGCCAAAGAGAAAGGAACCACTGCAGAACAGAAAAAGGAAACCAATTTGTTGGCGCACAAATCCGGAGTAGTGTGTTCCGATAGAAGCAAACATAAGGTATGGCTGGTATCATGTTCATCATCTACTGATGGCAAAACTGCAGAGAATGTTTCTGATCGAAATGGCTTGAAGGGCAGGAGTTGCACAGCATCTAATTCAAAAGCTCTAAATGATATTAATAAAGATACTGCCCCTGTTCTGCCCAACGACAAGAAGAAAGATTGCATAGTTGTACAATCACAGACTTCACAGGAGGCGGGTGGTGATGTTGACATTAAGAACGATCCTTCTGAGAAAAGGTGTATCGATTCAGTTCCAACAGTGAAGATTCCAGAAAAATCATCTGCAGATGTTACAGTCTTCGAGAAAGTAAAGGACTACATGAAAGGTGCTCCTGTAGCTAATAAGCAACCAAGCAAGCTTCATGAGAAGCTGGCTCTGTTGGAAGGGAAAGTTCAGAAAATTGCTTCTGACATCAAACGAACTAAGGAAATGTTGGATAGCAACAACCCAGATGAATCTAGGCTGATACTGTCTGATATCCAGAGCAAGATATACGGGATTGAGAAAGCTGTAGGCTGCACAATTGATGGTACTACATGTCAATTTGGTCCATCGAAAATTATGAAAGGAGTCGATTGCCACAATAATCAAAATGTGGTATCACGTCAGTGTGAGGAAATAAGTGTTCCAGGTCATTCAGTTAATGATTCGATTGATGAAGGATTACAAGAAAGGCTCTTTCCTCATCATAAGTTAGTAACGAACAGGAGATCATCTGGACGGCTTGGAACAAATCATAATAGCAATCCAGATGTGGAAGATGGGCCAGGGAGTCCTATTGAAGCAAATCCCATTGCATTGGAGTTCTTGGCTTCTCTAAATTCTGTACAAGCGGAGCCTAGCAAAAGTGTCTCCACTGGTCATGTGGCAGTACGAGAGTTGGGGGTTGATAAGGGCTCATCAGATGAAAGGTATGTTTCAAGGAAGAAGGTCATCGAGCATTGCAAGGCTGGAATTGAACTCAATGAAAAACATGAAGAGTTCGAGGACCGAGAGAAGAAAACTGCAATGATGTTGCATGTGGATAACGAGGAGCCTTGTGTGAAGCATTTATGTGAGATTGGACAAAAACCAACAACTGGTGGATGGTTTGTCTCTGAAGGAGAAGCCATTCTTCTTGCCCACGATGAAGGATCCTGTTCCTACTATGACGTAGCTAATAATGAGGTGAACTTTTGAACGTTTAATCTTCATTAGTATCTTTCTCAACTCTTCTTTATGTTTTTTTTTTTTGTTGGAGATGACAAATGTGCTGGACATATAACTTGCTTCATAATGACTTAATTATTAATATCTCATGTTTGCATTATAATAATAGTCTTCTGTCTATTGCTATATGGCAGCAATATGCAGTTTACAATTGTAGCATTATATGTATCTCCTTTTCTGAGAGTAAAGAGGCTTGATATATTCATGAGTTATAGAACAATAATGAAACCAAGTACAGATTGAGATAGGTCGATACCTGGTAAAGGATGCAACAGCTTGAAATTTTGATCAAACAACCCAAATCTTGCCCTTATTCTAGGTTTATTCCATCGAGTACCTTCCTAAACAGTGTTTCCAGGTTGCAAAAATGTTTCCTAAAACATCTCTGATTTCTTTTCTTACTCAGAGACCATTGCATAATGCTCACATAACACTTTTTCTTTATCCTTGGTTGACAGCATCCTATATAGCTAGCATCTTTTTATGTTTTTCAATGAAGATTTGAGTCCATAGGACCAAGAAGCATTAAAATTTACCCAGCTTTCGGTCTAAGGACACACGGATGAGCTCATTGGTCGTTCCATCCTAATTACTTCATAGATGCAGTATTGCTGTATGTTGCTTCTGTTCTTTGATATGACATCCTCTGTATGCAGTCAATGAAAAACATCAACAAGTTCTTGGTTTAGTTTAATATTATGATGCTTACAAACTCATACTAAAAACTCGTACTGCTGTCTACTAATTTACTTTAACATTCTCTGTTTTCAGTTCAAGGCTGTCTACAATCCACCAGAAGGAGTGACCCATAATATATGGGGTGATTGTTGGTTACTCCGTGCACCTGGTACAGATGGATGTTTTGGAAAATATGTTGTCGCAGCATCAGCTGGGAATGCTTTGGAATCTGGATTTTGTTCATGGGATTTTTATACAGGAGATGTGAAAGCATTTTCTCTTGGGGATGTAACAACTAATTCTTTCTCACCACCATCATCCAGGATTGTCCTTGGCTCGCTGAGCAATAGAGGTTTTAGCAGAAGTGCTTCATGTTCAATGCAGACTGTTGGACATCCACAGTGGTGGTACAGGCCCTGTGGACCACTCTTAATCTGCACTGGAAGTGGGCAAAAGGTTGTCAGTGCTTATGATATCCGCGATGGGGATCTAATAATGAAGTGGGAAGTCAAAAGCCCAGTGACGGGAATGGAGTATTCGAGCCCTCTACAATGGCGAAGTAGGGGAAAGGTGGTCATGGCAGGAAGTGAAGCCATTAGCCTTTGGGATGTAAATTCTCTTACCCCGCAGCCTCTGTTGTCTGTCACCTGTGCCGGTAAAAAGGTCCATTCCCTTCATGTCAACAACACTGATGCTGAATTGGGCTGCGGTGTTCGTCAGAGGTGAATTTCTAATTTTTAATGTTATTTTCAATATATATATTTTTAGTGGTTTAATGCATTACATTTGTGTGTCTATGTAAGGATGACCTGAATGCTGTCCACTTCTTGTTTTTGTTATATTTTGCCTCATTTTAGCATCTGCTGATTCTTGAATCAATCTGCAGAGCAAGTTCATCCGAAATGGAGGGCAACGATGGTGTGTTCTGCATGCAAGAAAGTATCAACGTACTTGATTTCCGTGTCCCGGCAGGTGTTGGTCTAAAAATCTCTAGGCATGGAGGGATCGGGCACTCAATTTTCTCTCGTGGGGATTCCATATTGGTTGGTAGCACAGAAGCAAGATTGGCCAAAGGCAGCCCACGGTCTCGTGTCCAACATTGCTCCTTGCGTAAAGGAAAGCTTGTGACGACTTATGAATTGCCAGAATTCAATGCTCACTCACACTACTCTTCGTTAACTCAGGTATGGGGAAACACCAACGTCGTCATGGGCGTTTGCGGGATGGGACTTTTTGTGTTTGATGCGTTTCAGGATGAAAGATCCCAAGCTTTTTGCTTTGATCGGGGGAATACAGTAGGCGTGAAGGAAAGCATTGGCCCCGATGATCTATACTGCCCTACTTTTGATTACTGTGGATCCAGAGTTCTTGTCATATCAAGAGATCGCCCAGCTTTATGGAGGTATTTATAATATTTATCAGAATTATCTTATATTTGTTCTATATAACTCTTTGGTCTGTACTATTTAATGTTTGTTTTATCTCTAAGAACGTTTATTTTTTTTCTTAATTATAAATTTAAAAGTTGAATCCCTGCTATTATCAATTATATCCTGACACTTTGTTTCAGTAATACTCGCATGCTATTGGTCATCTCGATCTAGGCTTGGTCTTGGTTCTAGAACTAATAATTTTTATTCTTAAATTTTAGTAATCAGAACTGGAATTGAGTTGACTGTGTGTGATTGGTTTTGGAATCAAATTGGTTGGAACCCTGGGTTTTTTTATTTTCGTGAACAATAATTTAAAATAAATTTTATATATTTTCTTAGTTATAAATTATTGATAGGAATAGTCTGTTTTGATGATTTCTGTTCTAAAAAATCAGGTATCTTAATCAAACTGTTTAGGTTTGATTTTGATTCTAACTTGATTAGCTTTCGGTTCGAATCGATTAGCGCCATGTAGACGAAGATTAAAATTAATTATGTGTTGGTATTTTTCTTTGGGCTTTTTTTTTTTGATATGTCAACTTTGTTTAATGAATGTGTTTATAGTTCTTTCTAGTGAATTTTGGTTAAATTATGCAAAAAAAATCATTAAATTAAATAATATTTTGTACTCTTGTGTAAAATTCAATCTCAATTGCACTCAACAATGCTTATCTCTCTTATTAGATCTTTATAACCTAATTTTAGTTTTATTCACTTCTGATGTGATACTCATTTGAGCATTATAATTTCGACATAGCTCAGATCATTTTAGGATGAGTTCTATAACTTCATACACGAATAATTTTTTCATCATATTTAAATATTAGATAGATTTTGATATTAAATATCATAACTTAGGTTTGATGAGTTAATTGATATATTAACTTCATTTGATCTAAATCAATTATCAAAATATTTAAATTAAAATTGATAATAACATATTTATTATATCTTTATAAACTAATCATAGTTTTACACATACTGAATTTGAAATTAATCGACATATTACAATATATATAGAAAGAAGGAGATACCGTAGGCCAACAACTTGTACCGTTGGCCGCGAGTACACGTCTCGTGCACTTTGAATCCAGCTGCCACGACGTAGCACGCAGTGAAGTCAGCATGTGCCTTTGAAGTAGAATTTTTACTCTTGTGCAAGTTCAATCTCACATTGATCTTTTTGGTCAGGATGTTAAACGTGCTTCGAAAATTAGGACTGTTTTCCCAAATCATGCTTTATTTCATCGAAGTTGATTGTTGCATTCGATGAGAAATCCTCTGTTCTTCAGTTTGTTGGAATGCCCGGAATTACTTCAGGACCAAACCATCCGAATCCCTAAACCCAATTCCTCCTCAGTCATCCGAAACCAACTCACAGAAAGGTAGTGGGACGGTCTTCACAGCTCTGAACTTGCCAACATTGTTCAGGTGCTCGTTCTCCAACCTTTACTTGTAAATAAGTTGAACCGAACCGATACAACCACCACATTAGCTTTCTTGACGTGTGGATAGCAGCAACTAAGGTGCGGGAATGGGGTGACGAGACTGACCTGTAGAAGTTCCAATGCCCACGTCGGACGATCTCCAGCGAAGCCAGCAGGAAATCCAGCAATCGATGCTCCACCTGCCCCAGGCTTAGCGGCATCACGCTCCCGATCCAAGCAAGCCTAAGCACCGAGTTCAAACCCTGCAAGCCAGAAATGACAGTTGGTAGTGACGACGGTTGGGTTCCAATTTAAATCGGAACTAAACCGGGTTGGGACAAGAATCCAATCAGATTGCTAATCCTTCCTTCGGTTCTAAACCGAACCAGATCTGATTAGTTCAGTAAATGATTCTTGATTTTTGAAACCGAAATCGATGATTTATAATTAAAATATATGTTTTTAATATTTTATTAAAAATAAAAAAATCACTTTAATTTTTAATTAAAATTAAAATATATGGTTTTGGAATATATATTTTTTTAATGTTCGAAAACCGGCCTTCTTCTTATATTATGTGGTTCTAGTTTTCAAAATCTAGGAACTGAAATCGGAACCGTTGGTTCAGAAAACGTAATCGGATCTACTTGGAGTGAGAAGTGAAATCGTAGAGATTTCACCCACCATGGAGGCGTAGTAGACGCATTTGTTCTTTAGAATGAGATCGTCTCTGAGGAGGAGATTCTTGGAGCTGAGGTCAAGTAGCCCCCAGTCTTTGACGAAGTCCCAGAAGAGCTGGTAGAAGGTGGCCCCCGTGGACGTGACGATGACGATGGCGAACCACAGGGGCGTGGCCTCCACCGCATACTTCAACCTGGCTGCAGCCGCCACCATGGCCGAGATGTACTTCCCGGCGTTCGCCAGGTGGTTGACGTCGTGCCCCTCCTCGATGTACCGCCTGACGCACTTGGAAACAGCAGGGCGATGCAAAGTTCAGCTAGTCGGGTAGGCGCCGCAGAACAAACACATTGTGGGCATGCATATATCTACATATATACATACACACATACCTGCATGGCACGCCAATAATAGGGAAGGAAGGAGATAACGTAGACCAACAGCTTGTACTGTTGGGCGCGGGTACACGTCTCGTAAGGGTGCACTTTGAATGCGGCCGCCATGAAGTAGCACGCAGTGAGTTCCATGTGCCTTAGCAGTGGAATCTGTCACGGATGGTTCACCATGAACAAGTTCGTATTGCTGCAACTTTTGTCAGGTAGCTATAACTCACCTGGCTGGTTAGCTGGTCGGCCATGAAGAAGTCGACCATCAGGACCTGAAATGATGGATCGTGTCATCTGGCATGTAGTTTGCTGGATTAAGGGAAACCGAGAAGAAGTGGGAAAAGGTGAGCATTTACTTTGTAGAAGGGCGACAACGCGATGTTGCGCATCACTCGGATGAAGCAATATCGCGTCGAGCGGTAGAAGACGTTGAATGGGCAGATGAGCAGGCCCGTGAATACCTGTAAGGAAACATAATGGAAATGCTTAGTATAAGGGGTTGGAAAAGGATACAAGAGGTGAAGGACTTGAGAATTTTGATTCAATACCAGCAGGAGAGCTCCGGGTATGGCATCAACGTGCTTCTGGGAAACCCCAGCAGATCGAAGGAGGAGGTGGACGACCAGAGCACTGACGACCGCGGTCATCAAGGAGGCGCTGATGAGGAAGGCATCCCGTCGCTTTAGAGCTGTGTTTGGCGAGAACTCGAATATGAAGTTGTGGTTTATTCTGGTGCCTCTCCACGCGAATATGTTGCAGCCATACAAGAATATGTGCAGGCTAAGGAGCGCAAACATGCTGCAGAGACCACATGATACATAATAGATTCAGTTGACCAAGCAGTTGACCGGAAACTCTTGCACGTAACTCTACAAGTGATGTCTCTACTCTCCAATAAATACTCTCTGAGAAAGAAGAACCTGAATCCCCTCAATACATGATGGGAAAGCAAAGCAGATGTGCAAAGATGAAGTCATGTACGAGGCATTAAAATAGACCAAGAGAAGGGGAGCACCTGAAAACAGGGTACACGGTTTGCATATAACCGGCTTCACCATCGGTGGAAGAAAAGATGCCACAAAAATGAGCCAAGATTGCGTATACAGTGAATAGAGTCACAAAGCTGCCTGTGAAGAGACCTGCATGCAGCAGAAAAGACAACCCAAAGGCATCAGTGGAAGGAAACCAAAGTCCACGCTCCACGGCAGCAGACTGCAGACAAAAACACACACCAAGATCCCTGCTATCTATCTTTTTCTTCATAATAGATGCCGGCTTTGGCTACTCTTCTCCTTAATTTCCATGTCTTTAGGCTTGTTTTACCTCATGACACAATGCTTTGGCTAACATGCAATAGGTTTTTCTCGCCGGTATTCCATCGTATACTCAAAACATTCTTTGGGTGCCTTTGAATTTTTATATAATATGTTGAGGTGCTCTCCAAGGTGAAATAATAATAATAATAATAATAATAATAATAATAATAATAATAATTCTTACAAAGAAATTTGTGTTTAAGTGACAATAACTCAAAGATATTATAATTGACTATATATAATAAAAAATTAAAAATTTTCATGGATGAAGATGAAAATTGTTGAATCACATTAATCTTAAACATTCTAGTATGCTCTTTAATTATTGATTTCTAGATTTTTTTATTTTAAAATCATCTCTCTCTCTCTCTCTCTCTCTCTCTCTCTCCTTATATGAATTTTTTTTTAATTTCTAGATTTCTAATTTCTAGATTTCTAGATTTTTTTTTAATTTTAAAATCTTATACGAGAACCAAAGGGACGTACCCGCGAAGAAGGTTATAGTGTGGGACTCCTTGGGCTGCTGAGGTCTCAGGAACTTCATGGCCTTTTTCCTGTCACTACCAGCAAAGTGTTTTGTGAATGTGGATTCCACCTCGTCCACCAACTTCATCACCTGCACGAGACCCTGTTCATTATTCTTAAATAGAAAAAGAGATTCTAACACAAAACAAAGGACATATGACCACGACATCAATTGTGATCTCCGTCAATAGATTTTCCACTATGGTCCCTTTATCAATCACGTAGAACATTAATTGCAGGAGATTTCAGTAACCATGCCATGCCGAGAGAGACTTTAAGTTTTAGGTCATCTACAAGACCGGGCTAATCTTTTATTGGTGCACACCTGTGGGCAACCGTGTTACTTCAATCATACTCCTTTTAGCCACTTAATTTGTTTTTATTGATCTTTCTTTTTGTTTTTCCTTTAGCAGATAAGGTGTGGTGGAGTCTACTCTCCATATTCGAAGGCAACATCTACCCCTCCTTGGTTCCTCGTGCATGGATGATTCTTAGATCATGGGATAAGCAGTGCTCATCCTCATCTGTTCATCCTACGAGGTGGTAAATTAGATCTTAACAATACACGGATAGGTTAGTCTGAGAAGTACAAAGAGTCTGATAGCAGCAAAAGATATGCTATAAATAAAACCTTAAGAAAAGGGACGTGGGGATGGGATGTGATTGTTACCTTATCCGAGCTGATGAAGTGCGACCTCTTAACCTTGCTCGACAAAGCGGCCGATTCCTGCAGATGGTTCGACACCTTCAAAACAGAGCATGTCCCATCTCAATTAATACTTGGTAATGTCTCCAACACTTACTTAATGATCATGCAAGCTACAATATCACCACTGCCCAAATATATCTTTAATGAAGAAAAATATATGGTAGAGATCGAAGAGGAGTGAAAGTAGCTTCCTTCCTTCATCTTTTATAGGCATGGCCAACAAAACCTTTAATTCCAGCACCATCTACCATACTTGGTTGGGCACAGCTTTTTATCCCATCCACCCAACAGCCACAGCAGTGAGTGAGGTATCTATAAATTGATGGCCCTGGACGTTCGCTCCTATAGGATTCAGAATGATAGCTAGCTGGGACATCTTTCGGTGTCCCGATCTAATTGATGAATTAAGAATGTACATTGATGAACTGCATTTGTCATCATTATTAGAACAAGAAAAGACGAAACAAACGAAAGAGGAAGAGAAACAGCATGCCACTTTATTGACCAAGTTGTCATCTATTAAAGCTACGCATTTAAAGGCCATAGAGTTAAGTGCTGCATTACCTTTTCGAACTTCTTGAGGATCTTCCTGAAGGCCTCCATGTTCAAGGAGCTGCGTACAAATGAATCAATCAACCTTTTGTAAGTAATGGATCAATTAATTTGACAAAAAATGTATGCGACTAAACCGAGAAATTAACTTTTCCATGGGCACAGAGTGTGTCATCCCTCCACCGAGAGAGAGGAGGTGAGCAGGAGGAAATAGTGCATGCAGTACGGTGTTGTCTTGGTCTAGAGATGACATAATAGTAAGAACAGGTGTAATTGAATCGGTCAGCCTTCTCGACCTGCACGCAAGGCTGGTCTCCACGTCCAACTCTTGCATGCATTATTACCATGTTGATTGACGACCTCACCCACCCTCTCAACGGGGAGTTGCCTGATCTGAAACACGGTGGGGTGGGGGGGGGGAGAAGTAATCGACCAACCTGTATGTGCCGAGCAGGGCCAGCCCTCGGTAGAGCTGCACGAACGCCTCCCTGATCATCTTCTCGGCGCGCTGGAGCTTCTTCCGGTTGAGGTAATCCCCGCCGCCGGAGTCCTCCTTCCCGGAGCTGTTGACGAGGTCCTCCCAGATCATCGATATGGCCCGGGCCGGTGTCGTCGCCGGGATATCGATCCTTAGCGACGAGGCCGCCCTCGGCTTCGCGGACTTCTTCGCCTTCGCCTTCCCCAAACCGACAAAGCTCACGCCGTTCCTCTCTAGCGTCGATATCACCTCTTCAGTAAGGCTGTCGCGCTCCTCTGCTCCCGCCGCTGGGCTCTCGGGCTCTCCCACTGCCACCAGTGCAAAACAGCTCAGTGATATACATCAGCATCCGAGTTAGCGATAGTCGACGGGCTCACCGGACACGGAGGAGGCGTCGCTAAGGAGAGACGTCACGCTGCCGCCGCCGGGGGAGGGCGGTACGCTGCATTGGTGGCTGCTGCAGCGATGCTCGTGGAGGAGCTGTTTGAGGTCTATGAGGATCAGGAGTTGCTTCCTCAGTATCTCGCTCCGCTCGCAGAACTCTTTCTCTTTGTTGGCGTAGAAAGCGTTCACCTTCTTCAACTCCTGCTCCGACTTCTCGAGAAACTCTTTCACCTAAATTTCCACCCATCCATTTTGTTACTGCTATACGTTTCCAACTTCTACATGCACAACACAAATGCGATAAGCAAATTACCTCATCTTCTCTGGATTGGACGAGAACCATTTCGAAGAGATTCTCCTCATCGGCCTACCAACAAACACAAAAGGAACAGAGCCACTGATTAGTCCCCTCTGCAATTGTTCTGCAAATTTCACACCCTTCGTTCAGTGCCGAGGAATACGGATCGATTCTATTCCATTCGATTCGATTAGCAAAATCGGCGGCACAGATCAACAAATCACTATCGCCGACCAAGAGGAACAGAGAGGGCGTAATCGATCTCGCACGAACATACATACGCATGTATATGTTGTACATATCATCGCGTTGCTTTCGTGGCATGAGGAAAACCAGATCGTGTCCAGAAGTAAACCGAATGCAACGATCGATAGGGTGACGGCGAGAGGTACTGCCGCCGCCTTTTGACAGCAAAAGCGTCATCTTTTGCAATTGTCTCTTCCCCCCTTTTTCATCCGATGAAAACCGAAAGGAACCGAGAATCGAGAGGAAAACGGGGAAGAAGAAAAGGAATTGAACGACCGACCTAATGAGGTTTCGACGTGATTTATGTAAAGAGAGACAGATATTGCATAGATCGATTAGGGATCTTACCGGAAGATGATGGTCATCGCGGCAGGCGTAAAAGCGGGCGGCGAATGCGCGAGCGGAGTCCAATAGAAACAAGCCATAGCCGCTGTCGCAGCAGCCAGCGACGTCGTCGGGGTTGCCATCGGGGGAGGAGGATGAAGGGAGGGAAGAACGGAGGAGGGCGAGCTTGATCTTTTTGACGTGCTTCTTGAGTTGCCGGTAGTCGACGAAGGCGTCCTTCCACTCGGGGATCATTTGCGCCTCCAACTCCCGTGAAAACTTCACCATTTCCCCTCTTCTTCTTCTTCTTCTTCTTCGTTCTTCTTCTTCTTTTCTCTCCTTTGGGTATAGAGATGAGGAGGAGAGGACGGAACCAATACGTATATATATTATAGAGGGTAAGCCAACACCGTTAGTATAAAATAAGATAATCTTCTTCACTTGTATTTCTCTCTTAGTAATACTTTCAAATATCTAATATATTATTATAAAAATAATAGGTCTCGGATTCAAATCCAACATAATTTATGACAATGAAAGTTTTTAATCTTTTTTTTTTCAAATATTCATCAAATTTGTGTATACTTTATTAAAATTTCATGATATACATATATATATATATCCCTCTAAATACAGTAATTTAAGTGTTAGTTAACATCATAATAATAAGAATATGATGGATATTTCAGATATTTTCTATTTTTATCCACTTTTTAACTCAAAGTTGTTAAAGTTAAGCACACTTGGAAGTGATTTGATTAACCCGTCTTTTTGCATGGATGCCAGTCAGAGAAGTGTGGGTGTGTGTATATATATTAGAGAGAGAGAGAGAGAGCGAGAGAAGCACACACACGGCAACACTTCTTGTGCTTCCCGTGTTTAAAGGCACAAGTTTAGACAGAGTATATGTTGGAGCACGAAGATAGGGTTGGGTGTTAACCTGGAAATATGGTGGGATATGACTCAGCCATCACCAGAATTTTTTTGTAGTCACACTGAAGAGGCAATGGGTTACATAGAGAGAGAGAGAGAGAGAGAGAGAGAGAGAGAGAGAGAGAGAGAGAGCTGTTGGTATTAGGAGGATTGAGCCACTGATCCCTTCTGATCCAATCCGACAACGCATGCTTCACGTATGGAACTTTACTCACTATCGTGTAACATAGATACATGGATATATGAAAAGTATTCTCGAAAACACAGTTAAGGTATCAGTGGAGTAATACTGTGAAGAGGCTGCTGACATGTCACAAAATACAAACACCATTAACTGTTGCCGGTATGGACAATAACTGAGCTTTTTTGCTTTTGACCGTCTTTCGATACATGGAATACGGACAGGTTCCTATCTTCTTCTTCCTCTTCTCAGTTCTGGGACTTATGACATGCTTTGGGCATTCTCATGCTTGTGGATGATGTGTCCTAATGCATGCAACGCACTGAAATCCATCGTGGTCAGAAGAGATGATTGGCTGTGCAGCATTGATCATCGTAATGCATGCATCACACTGCAATCCATTGTCGGCCAGGAGACGTTCTTTCTTGGTCGTGTAACAATCACCATTTGTACTAAGTACGTACGGACGTCCTTGTGGTCCTATTATAAGTCGTAAAGAGGGACAATGGTAATTACATTCACCAAACATAATCTCATCTCATTCATGAAAATTTTATTTCACGAAATGGTTGCCGTAAATTAATATTTAACTTGGTCTGGTTGTAAGACGGTCAACTTTTTTTTCTCCCAAAAATATTATATTACTTTAAAAGTTTCTTAGGTAAAAAAACTTCATGTTTCTCGAAACACAAAATAGAAATTAATACTATCTCGAGATGATGAAACTCTAACATGATTAGCTAATCGATGGGCACTACTATAACCCTCCCGGTATACATTAATTAGTAAATGTACGTACAATCGATGAACTTAATAATTAAAATATAAAAAAAATACTCCTCTAATAATTCAAAATATTCCAAGGAGAGATTTCTATCATTTTCAAAGTCTTAGCCATAATCTTAGCATAAGATTCAATTATTAACCTTTTTAGTTGTCAATCTGAATTCTCGTAGCCAAGAAAAGATTAAGAAAAAAGATGACAAGGTCATGGCTGAAGATAACTTCAAAAGATTGCTTGCATCAGGCGAAGGCGTGCATCCAGCATTACTCATCCGATAATGAAGTCAATATGACTCATTTCTGATGTTAAAAAGCTCGCCAAAATCTCAGTATACATCTGACTAGTCCGGAATAAAAAATATAGCTAAGAAGATTACCTTATAGTAAAGGACGATTAATGAGAATATATATATATATTGTTCTGTGTCGTGCTGATGTAGCACGTACAGTTGACTCTTTGTCATCTCCAAAAACCACATCTAGTAGGTGTTGACCATATCAGAGTGCCAAATGATGGAGTAGAAATTAAGAAACAAATCCCTGACGAGATCATTTACTTCCACATTAACCAATGGCCAAACAAGTTTCAAGTTTGCGGTCTGATAAGCACAGTCGGAATCATTTCTACTCACACTGCCATCTCCACCGATTGGATCCCAGACTGATCAGTATCAGATAGTCGCATCTCCTCCACCCTTCATCAGTATCTACATGCAGTCTGAGGTTAAAGATGACACTTTTGAGCCTTCAAAGACCTTTGTAGCTTCGATGGCAGTCGAGTCTTTAGTGACGCCATGGATGATCACCATGTTGCTTTGCCGTGAATGTCCACTCCGGTAATGCTTCATCCTCTTTGCATGCTCACCCTCCTCATTGGCCACTGCTCTTTGCAAGTAGATGAGTGGATCATTCCACTAGGGTGGTGTACCCTTTCCATTCTGGGTATTATTCTCCAGACCATAGTGCTTGGTCATTCATCCACAGGAGGACGACGGTGCCGTCGGGTTGATCACCATCGCATCACTATAGGTTTCATTAGTTCAGGTGCACATCTCCAAAAGCGAATGCTTTTGGCATCTAAAGAGACTATCTCGATGAGACATCAGTAGCGTTAGGTAAACTCTTTTGCAAAAGGTTCCGTCTATGTATTATCTCAGGCCAACTCTTTATTCAGCTTTTGAGCACCTCGTGCATGCAAATCCAATCGCCTAAACAATGCGTCTCCTTCTCGGCCTTTCACGGGTGTAAATCCAAACGACCCTTTTCATCTAGTGGTAGGGGTTGGTCGGGTGACCGTGGTTTTGAAATCGTTGGTTTTGGTTCCAAGATGAACCGATTCCACGGTTCTAGTTTTCGGTTTCCATTGACGAACTCTTGCAGTACGGTTCGGTCCGACCTTCGATACGCAGGATCATCAATGCGGCTGGTTGTTTGATGGGAGCCTCTGGCGGGTCGAGTTGAGTTTGAGCGTCGTCTCCTGAATGCATTTTTTCCATTGACAAGTGGCCTACCTACTTCTTCATCGTCAGACTCTTGCACACAAGCCAATGTCAAAAGAAGAATTTCTCGACTCGATCCCTCCGAAGGTTAAGTCAGTAGCGAGTGAAGTTTTTTTTTTAAGAAAAACATCTTTCGTACCTGATGTCGGTCGGGGGGCTTTTATATCTGCCAGCAAGGATCGATCGTACATGATTTGATGATGGCAACTGACTCCTCAGGTGATCAGCTTGTACCTCTGTGCGAGTATTAATTGACCTACACGGAACAGTGCCATGCGGTGTCATTTTGAACTTTTCGAAGCAACTTTGTATCGTACGGTGTTGTCTCATGTGACTTCGGATGACACGGGAGAGGTGGCCATCCTCTTGAGTTCGTGACATATCCAACCTGACGCTCCATCTCAATCTCAAGGTTTCATGTCTGTACTGACACGTTTGCTAACTATAACCAAAGGGTAATGCTAGAACATGCATTACTAGTTTTGGATTTGAAATCATCTAGTCATCCGATTCAATTCTAGCTGGAACAAAATCTTGATCACCCTACATGTAGTGATTAATTAAAGACGCCACATTGACGCATGCCTCCACTCCATATCTTCGAGGCAAAAGTTGACATGGATCTGCCTATCTTCTCCGAGGAAGCATTACACACTTTTGGGGTATGTTCGAGTGGTGGTTGCTAGCACACTAAGGAGGCACTTCGATCACGTAAAAGGAGGATGATGATGAAGAAAAGTAGAAGCCTCAAGTAAAAGGATGATGATGAGGTCCGCCGGAATTAGGTAACAAAGTCAAGCCAGCTATAGTCTGTGCGCATCGACGAGACTTCCATCGACTAAATCGACATGTCTTATCGTTGAAGGTTTTGCTTTTCTTTTTCTGTTTGTGTCCCAAAAAAAGATAAATAGAAGATTTGTTCATCGGAGTACATGCAATAGGTACGTTCGTGTTCACGTAGGATATGCTGTCATTATGAATCTAGCTAGCTCGCTAGCTATTTGAGTACATCATCAATAAATGCACATAGGAGCACCATAGATGATGAGATGATATAGCTAGCAATCATGTTTTGGTGGCTTTGATCACCTCTCCTGTTACAAGATGGTGGCTTTTTCACAAGGATGACATCTTCATTAGCCATGACAAAAATGTTGAATGCCACTGTGAGATAAGCTCTTTATCTATCTAAGCTTCAACGCACGATATTGTCCGTCACCACCCGACTTGTAGCGTGCAATGGCACCCAAAGAAGAGAGAGAGAGAGAGAGAGAGAGAGAGAGAGAGAGAGAGATTAAAAAAATATTAATTTAATCTAAAAACTTATACTTATTAAATTATGAATCGAACCTATCTATCAATGGGATTCTTTTAATTTTTAATAATATAAGATTATTCTTTAGTCCTTTTAATTTTTGATACATGAATATTTCCTTCGTTCTTTCTCTCTCTATAAATGCGTGGTTGATATAATTGTCTTCGCCTTATTGTTTAGGATAGATTAGATTTCTTTTTCACTTAGTTGTAGCCAATATATAGTTTATTTATTTTTATATTTTTTGATTCACTCATTGTTTTATGAACCTTACCTCTAGTATCGTATTATGATTTTAAGTTGAACGATGAGTTTAAGCCAAATTAATCAAAGCTAACATAGATGAGATTTGACATTAATTCAATCCAAAAGTTAGACATATTAAGTCGTAAGTCAAACCTAATATACATTAGTAATATGTTATTATTATTTTAATTCTTTTAATATCTCGCGTACCTAAATATTCTCTTAATATTCCATGTGTAACTAATATCTCTACGATGGAGTTTGATTGGGGCATTTCTGGTGTGAAACTAAATCAAAAATATTATATATATATATATATATATTTATTTATTTAATAAGACTGTAATATCACCAACACATGCTTTGTAAGAGTCATCTCAAATGGTCAGATTAAGAGTTGCGTTCTGTGCTGTTTTAGATTGGGAGTGAGAGCATAGTAGACAGCCAATACAAGTGTTTAAACTATTGATCCTAAATACTTAACACATAATAATATAGTAGATCTATCTGATCAGTCTGTATAATAAGATTAATACTCCAATGAGGCATGAGTGTTGGATAATTTCATATGAGGGTTGATGTACTCACCACCAAACTTAAAAGTATGCAGAAGTCACAACCTTAGTCTCAGGTTATATTTCCTATCTAGACTTTCCAAGTGTTTATAATCATGTATCCGAAGCTCTCCATTCGGATTAGTGGAAATAACACAGCAACTTCAACTAAGCATCCTATCATTAGAATTTACACATCACAAAACAGTACTTGATTAGCAATCACATTATTAGGATACTTGTCAAATCTATTAGTAGCTTAGGCATCTGTGAAGTCTTATAGACCTATGTCTAAGTAATAAGCTGACATACTCCAATTTGAGACAATTTACATAATATTACATAAACGATAATGTAGTACACTATAGTCAAATGGATGCTTTTGGAAGGAATATAAATTACTTTCATAGAAAGCCCAATCAACAACTGCTTGATGCAATATGCTATTATAACATGTGAATTTGGCCCAAGGTGACATTATGATTTTGGGTTTCATTTTAAAATAATGTTTTAATATATTTTTTTTTATGGAAATTGTAATATGCTCTTTAGAAATTATATCACGAGATATGATTTCTTTAATATAAATGGAGTGCAAATGTCCGAGCGAATAACCTTATAATAATTCCTGATTTTTTTTTTTATTTGCTTTAGAATATTTTAATCGAGGGTCAAGATTCTCTTTCTGCGTCAAACAAGGACCGTTGGATGTATAGCCCGCATCTCACAGCTCCAGATGGCTCCCGCCACATAAATACATGAGATAATGTTGACCGCCGGATTACTTCGTTGCGTTTTATTGAGGCCGCCCGTTCCCGGTCTCGGTCCATCATCGATCACACGGTCCAGGTTTCATCCATCCAGTTCATGAATCTTACGGTCCCACTCTTCGGCGATCTCTCCCTCTCCCCCCGAACCGGGCGGCTTCTTTCCAGCCCTCCATCTACGATAAATGCAGACGGTCCTTGCAGCTGCCGCCCATCTTCTCCTGGCGGAGGTCGGTGGGCGGCGGAAGCGAGCGATCGAGAGAGATACCGAGACCCAACCAGGTACGCTTCGGATGAGCTTCCCTCCAAAGTTCCTCTTTTGTTTCGCATCCCAACCCTAATCCTTGCATTCTGGTGTTGTTCGGGGGGTTTGACTTTCGATCCGTCCCCGTAGATGGGTGGATCTCTGCGGGTGCATCGTCAGGGCAATCAGCATTTCATCGGCTCGTTATTTGTTCTTATTGTTCGGAATTAATGAATCGTTAGGGGCTAATGGATTTTACTGTAAAGATTCAATAAATGTTTCGCACTTTGAATCCCATGACGTATTTTGTATCCTATGTTTTCACGTAAAAGGGAACTTGAGAAAAAGGGACTTTTCACTGTTCTAAGCATGAAGACTGCCCAAAGAATGGGTTAATTTACGTAGAGCTCATCTTTGTTGCATTGGGGGATCACCATTACATGAATATAGAACTTGCTCCTAAGTAATTTTTTTGTCAACGGCTAATTGCTCGATGTTTCCTGAAACAGACTCTGGGAAATGTTTCCACTGTTTCTTCTTGCTCACTACCCTAATACCTGATTTCCACGTTTACCACATTTTATATCTTTAATAAAGTGTTCTTCTTCTTTTTGTGCAATGCATATGTGTGTGCCTTTTCCATGCAAGACATGGGATGAACCTTTAAGAAAGTGGAATCGCATTGACATGGTGCATTATGTATGTAAAGGACTTCACTGGTGATGTAGGTTACTAATGCAATCCTTACTTTGCTTGTAGTTGATCTTACGAAAGATGCTGGGTTTGGTTGTCACTCATGAGGTATATTCCTATACTTCAACAATGACCTGAATGACTGGTTGCCAAGTACCACCCTTGCATTTTGAATGGCGGATTGTGCTTCTATACCATCTTGTGCCCGTGCACAATTGCAAAGTATTATTTCCAGAAACAACCATTTTGTTGCCAGCCAAAGAAATGCATATGCCAGAATGTTACAAAGGTGAATCACACATCAAAATTCTGTTATAACTTACTTCTTAATGAACCCTATGTTCTTTTATCATCTTTGTATTTATCTGTTTGTCAAACACATTGATGATTATGTCTGTCTGTGTAAGGACAGCACTTGAGAAAATGGATGTATACATTCAGAATGATATTGAAGAAATTTCTTTCTGATTTTTGTTAATTTTCTGATGATATGAATGTTTTGTTTGGAAACTTGGACTGATTGCCCTCCATGCCACAGGGACTGTATCAAGAAAGGACATCTTTTTGGACAGTTCAAATGTTCAGCAACTTGTTTAGCTAGTGCTACTTTTCGCACTGGCATAAATGACATAAGCTGCTTGAAGAAGAGCTCTATCAAATGTCGTTGTCAGGGGATGCTGATGAATCCCGAGACTAATATGCCAAACAATTGGATTCCTATTGTCAACCAAGTTCTTCTAACAGTCAGTGTGATCTTTGCATACCTAGCTGGAGTAGTTCCCAGGGACAGAGCTTTTTCTAGGGTACGAGATGGCACTACAGGCTTACATCGTGATGCTGCAACATCCAGTTACGGTAGGTAAGAGTAGGCTGCTAATCAGAAGAACCATGTATAATTGGATGGCATTGCATATTTATCTCATGTGTTGAGAAATTAGTAATCTCTTCCATATCTTAAGCCTGGGATATTCTAGCTGATGTGGATGCACCAATTTCTGGACAGATCAACTGAGTCTACCTCAAATGATTATTGGCATGAAACTTGCAAAAAGCTTATGGATGCTTTGAGTACAATTAAGAATGATAGTAATTTCACTAGCAATGTTGCTGAAAACAATGCTGACAGCAAAAAGCAACCCTTCAATTTGTTTGCTATTGATGAAGGTCCTAGGTTGCGTTTGATTTGGGTCACTTTGCAGCGATTGCAAACAGGGGCAAGTATTATATCTAATTCCTTATGTTTTACATTCAATTGCATAGTTCTCTAGTCTGATGAAACTGTTGATATCGGAGGTCATAGGTTGTCAATAAAATCTCAAAACAAGAGATTTTGATTATGGCGCCTATGTTCTCTTTGTTCTTTTGATGGTAGTTTAGATTTCAATATGTAACCTAGTTCCTCACCATTTTGATTATTTTTATAATGCATTTAGTATACAATATTTACAAGAAATTTATATATCATAATAATTTCTTTTGTGAATGCCCAGTTTTATGCATAGGACTGGAAAGGTTAAAGATAAAACCATTTTTTTGGATAGCTGAATAAAATTTATACTAGTCATGATTGATCTGTGGGTGTCTGGCCTTTATTGGGTTTATAATGATAATAGATGGATCAACCTTTCAACCTGTGTAGGAAAAGAGATATGACACCAAAAAACAAAATAAAGAAGAAAAAGAATTTGGTTGTATTAGAGTGAGTAGTGGTGATATGGATGTGAGTGAAAATCGAGAAGACCTAGAAATAGGCAGGCTTAACATACTTGTTCCTGTAAGATTGTGGTCTAAAGTTTAGGGGTAAGAATATTATATCGAGATAGGTTTTTAGCAGAAGAGGAGAGCAGGAAGGACCTATAATATAAACATAAATGCAAAGAAAAAAGAAAGATTGAAAAAGAAATGTAGGATTTGAAAAAAGAAAATAATAAGAGTAATTATTACTCCTGTTGGTGACACATATAGAGCCATCATGCTGGTTAATATATATTGCCTTCTTTATGAAAATATATATTTATATGGATGCTATAATCCAGCTTAAACTCAATGCAGCTAGGGTTTGGGTTATGTCTGGTAGATTCTGTAATTGGGTTTACTGTTTTTATATGATTTTCAGTTAATACAACATCAGCATCCTTGTATTTTGTCACTTGGCTTGATTATGGTCTATCTGATTCAACTTGTTGTTTGATGCAAGTTGAGCATTCCTAGTCCTTCACTGGGTTCAATCAAGTTTCTGCTTGAGCTCTTAACAGCTATTGTGGATGATTTGACCGGAACTTGCCCAAATCTTTAACAATCCCAAACTTGATCTGTCATAAGCCTATATAAGAATGTTTATTTTCTTATGAAACAATTTTTTTCATTGAGAGCTTCAATCTGTCAGACACTGCAAACTATTATATATGCTTCTCTAATGGTCAAGATCTCCTTGGACCAAACTCCAGTATAATACACTTACAAGACCCATAACACTGTGTTGTGGATAATTGATCTTTAATAGATGCTGATATCTGCCAAGCAGATTATACTTATGAGAAATTTTGTTTTCAAGTTACAACTGAAGAAGAAACACCTGTAATGGTTTAAGGCATCCCATCTTCTTTGTGTATGAAGATATCTTGTTGAGTTTTGTAAACACATTGGAAAATAAACAAGACATATTATCCCATCATGTCCTCCTACTATTGGGTGTGTTATTTCCTCCTACTATTGAGTTAGTCAAAACTATTAATGTTGCCATACCGTAGAATGGTCTACATCCAAGTTAAAATTCATTGTTCATCTGGCTCCACACTGCATACCAACAAAAGCATTCATGGAGAGAGAGAGAGAGAGAGAGAGAGAGAGAGAGAGAGAGAAGAGAGAGAGAGAGAGAGGAGAGAGAGAGAGAGAGAGAGAGAGAGAGAGAGAGGAGAGAGAGAGAGAGAGAGAGAGAGAGGAGAGAGAGAGAGAGAGAGAGAGAGAGGAGAGAGAGAGAGAGAGAGAGAGAGAGAGAGAGAGAGAGAGAGAGGAGAGAGAGAGAGAGAGAGAGAGAGAGAGAGAGGAGAGAGAGAGAGAGAGAGAGAGAGAGAGAGGAGAGAGAGAGAGAGAGAGAGGAGAGAGAGAGAGAGAGAGAGAGAGAGAGAGAGAGAGAGAGAGAGAGAGAGAGAGGAGAGAGAGAGAGAGAGGAGAGAGAGAGAGAGAGGAGAGAGAGAGAGAGAGAGAGGAGAGAGAGAGAGAGAGAGAGAGAGAGAGGAGAGAGAGAGAGAGAGGAGAGAGAGAGAGGAGAGAGAGAGAGAGAGAGAGAGAGAGAGAGAGAGAGAGAGAGAGAGGAGAGAGAGAGAGAGAGAGAGAGAGAGAGAGAGAGAGAGAGAGAGAGAGAGAAGGCCTGATCTTGTTTTTTTGAAGTTTTCTTGTCAATAATTAAATTTTGAAGTATGTCTTAACATAATGTTTTTCTTCTATGTTATTGTTCATCAGATGATCTTTCAAGGTGCCTGAATTATTGTAGATATAGTTTAAGATGCTATGACTGCATTGGCAGGTCAATGATATCTCAGAAAATAGCAAATTTGTGACGCATGATATCTGGCTAAAGATCTCATTAGAAGTTATAAAAGGAGCAATGCTACCAATATGCAAGGAATGGCTCGAGGTAGAACTCAATCTGGAAATTGGAGAGTGCAACACGGTACATCAGAACACCTGATTTTTCTTTTTATTGTAACGCTTCAAAATTCTGATTGAGATTTTCAATTCTGTCTCAGATGCTTACTTCCAAAATGCTAAAGAAATTGAAGGGAGATGATAGAATCTTACAAAATATCAATAGAGTAGGCAAGTCTGAACTATATTCAGATTTGTTATTCTTTCTTAGATTTGGTTCTCTCAGGTATTAATATAACTTTTGATATATTGTTGTTGAACTATGTTTCTTTAGAAGTTACTCCTTGATACAACAACAAAAGCCGCAATTTAGAAGTTACTTCTTAATATTACATGAAATTGCCATATTTTGATATATAGATCTAACCATTGTTTGCTTATTCAAGTGTTCAAAAGCCTCTAGAATTGAATTTGTGTGGATGTTGGAGGTATGAAGTTATCAATGTAAGCTGCAAAAAACGATAGGTTTTGTTGTTTCTCAAAATTTGGATGCATATCATCTCAAAAAGTACTGATCTAAATCATATACACCAAAAAACCGTTAATTTCAGGATTCAAACAATAACTCTTTGATCTTTTGTCAATGACTGTTCATATATCTGGAAATTTTTTATATTCATATAGCAATGAGTATGTTTCATTTATAGTTTATTTGTCTAAATTGTAAAAGTGCTGAGGCTCATCAGCTATCGAGAGGTTTGCTTGACACTTCAATTCTCAAGGTGAAATCCTAATTAAGATTAAGCAGGTCAATGATATTTTGATCCTCCAAACATTATTTGCTGCTAGGAATGGAAGGAAAGGCCTTTGCATAAGACATTCATATCTAGCAGATAACACAACCAATAGATATCCTGCTTTAGAAGGTCCTGTAAAGCTTTTAGAGAAAGCTGCATTACCAATATTTTGTCTCCCTTTTCCAATTGTTGATGTCTGTTCATTTGTCTTATCTTTTGATGGTTGAACATCCAATTAGTTCTGTTCTAGCGAAGCAAAGCCCATTAAACATGATGTGGGAGTTAGAGTTGGTCTTGAAGGTTAAATCCTAATAGAGATTAGGCAAGCCCATTATATTTTGATCCCCTTAGCATTATTTGCTGCTAGGAGCGGAATGATAAGTTATTGAACAAAGAAATCTTTTGCATATGGCAGTTATATCAAGCATATTACACAACTGATGGATATCATGCCACAGAACTCAGAAGGTCCTGTAACGCTTTTAGAGAGATCTGCATTATCACATTTTGTTGGTCTCTTTTTCCTTCTTGGTATTTGTTCATCTTTGTTACCTATTGACAAAATTTTTATGCTTGAACATCCAATTAATTATGTGCTAGTGAAGCAAAGCCCAGTAAGCATGATGTGGGAGTTAGAAGTTGGATTGTCTGTCAACGTTATTTAATTACAATTGTTAAATTTATGGGCTATAAATTTTACCTGAAGACTTAAAGAGGGATTAGTTGAAAGCCAATGCGTTATCAAGAAATGGTTAACGAAGTAGAATAAATAATTAACTTTTTTTTAATATTTAATTGAGCCTATATATTGCTTTGCTCAGATGATGGAATTAATTTTTTTCTTTGTATTTAATTGGGGCTATATTTTTGCTCATGTCATAGAATTTACTTCATTCATTTACTAAAGTTCAGAATACCAACTTTTAAAATGTTTGGCACTTAAACTCATTGTGACAACATGTATGGTTAAATGACCTAATAAAATGGTTGATTGTACTAAGTTCTTGATCTTTTGGGGGACGATTTCTCTTGGTTTGGATTGTAGACTCAAGTGAACTTCATTTCACAGATTTTCCCCACAGACCAATTTGCTGTTAATATCAGTTTGAAATTCCTTTTGTGCAAGATTTTCCGGAGTCCTTAACTGGAGTATTGTACAATTGTAGTCAGATCACAACATATCACTAATATTCTTATTTCCTTTTACCAGTGTTGGATGCTGTTATGGTACTAAACTTCTGACACAATACGGAGTTGACATTTTAGAAGATCTGGTGGTTATGTTGGCAGATACAATAGCAAGCATATATTTGGAGCTTATCTCTATTGACAGTGACATTTCTACAGAGATGAATGGCTTGGGCTTAACATTATGTTCAATGTCCACTAGAACACTTCAAAAATTAAGGAATGAGGTAAGCAAGACTAAGTTAGTTTACTTGTTAACCAAATTTACATTTAATACTGTCATACAACATCTCTTCCAACAACTAGAATCTTAAAGAACATCTTAAGTCAGCTAATAAACCTATAATGGCACTGCATCTGCATGAGGAGAAAGTACTTTAAATATGGTAGATGTAAATTTTAAGTTATCTTAGATGGAACTTGATGTAATGCCCCCAACCCAACGGAGAGCTGGGGACGGTGCAACGCTGCAATCCTATGGATTTCCCTATAAAAATGCAAGGTCAGAATCAGAACAAATAACTTTCATGGAATAATTATGACATAATCTAGTTCATAAGTAATCAACCCATAGGACATTAATAACATAACTCAATCCATAATCAATCCACCCATAAGACATTCAATAGATTCAACAACTCCTTAAAAGACACAACATTCTAATCCAAATAACATATATACAAAGTAATCTCAATGTACAGTAATATCAATAGATTAATTGCATAATTGAATCAGTAATTGATCCACCATGCTTCTGCTGTGCAACTCCGAAAAATTGGGAGATAATCATATGAGTAAATCACAGCTCAGTAAGCACCATTAGCAAAACTTATCATAAATAAGCATTTTCTTTAAAAACATATGTTCTTTATGCATTCAATACATGTTTTAGAAATATGCATAATTATCAAATACTTTTTTTATGCATATAAAGTTTATAAACCATCAATTTCATATGCATTTCAGATCATGGCTTCTTTACAATACTTTTTAAAGCAAAATATCTTTTAATACATTTTCATAATAAAAAGCATAAGGATAGCTAATGTCACATATCACATAGCTAAGAGTGCATCAACATAAATATAGCTAAGGTGTATATGTCTGAACAGAAGTCACAGTAGTATCAATGGCTATGGCCACGTTACAATCCCGTGACAAGGCTCAGAATTATGCTTAACTCCCATGGTGTAGGTAACACATATCTCCTTGTGTCAGGGCTCAAAAGATATTAGTTTCTGAATACATACTAATATAACCCCCATTGGTAGGGTTCATATCATAAGCATGATGACTAGACAACTGTCATTTCACGGAAATAATATATCAATTATTGTTTTACCAAAACTAAGAGTTTTAACAAATCTTAGTTCTCACAACTGATGCCTTCTTTCTTCTCTGTTTCCTTCTTTTCCTCCTTTCTTCTTCTTCCTCTTTCCCTTCTCCTCCTTTCCTTCTTTCTTTTCTTTTTCTTGGTTTCCCTCTTTTATTCTCTTCCTCACTCACCCACAATGTATCTTTACACGAGAGAGAGAGGCGGTGGGATTGGAACCCTTATTTTTTTCACTTTTTACAATTTAGTTGCTGCGATATCTATATTTACAAATAGGTCCTAAAAAAATTAGGGATATTACACTTGATGCCACCTCGAGATATCAGAGGGGTACTGGTACTTTTGCATGTCACATACGCATGTGTTGTATTTGATACCCTGCATGATCACATCATACCATGGGCATAAGCCATACTAGTGCACTATTATACCATAGGCATAGCCTAGTGTGGTGTTTGTCATGTTCAAGGATTTTAATTTCGAATGATACCGCCCAATACCGGTTTGCCAGTAGATCGGTATGTAGACCGCCCGTTACCGTCAGCCTGGTTGCGGCGAGGGAAGAAGAAGTGTCGAGGGAGAAGAGGGAGAATCGAGAGAACCTCGATGCTTTCCGATCCAACGCCGCCCTCCCTCGACGATCCCAATTCGTGAGGTAACGAAGAGGCAGCGACTCAGCTTTTTCTTCGTCGAAGGCCGGAGACGCTTGCAGCCTTCGCCAAAGGCCAGAGACGTTTGTGGCTTTCGATGTCATCACCGAATGCCGTAGATGAGGAGAAGAACATTCTTCTCCTCGTCTGACGCGACGAGAAGAAAAGGAGGTGATGTCGTCGAGGCAACGTACGCCTCCTTTTTTATTTTTTATATTATTTTTATATTATTATTATTATTATATATATATACATGTACCGAGCAGTACACCCTAATGTATTGCTCGGTACGTTCGTACTGTACCATACCAAGTAAAGCTCGAAATGTCGATACAATACGAAATTACGAACCTTGGTCATGCCCGCCTATTTTTGGAAAAAAATGTGGCATGATACAGCCATCAGTGCCTTCAGGTATAGCAGATTATTTTCTGACTTTTGACCGTCGAGGCTTTAACAGTAATGTAATATCTATGTGTAGAGATCTGAATGTATGATATCATAGGCACAGGATGTCATGTCTGTTGGAATAAGATTAGCAAAAATTAGCATATTCTTATCATCTTGTTTTGGTGCCATTGAGAAGTAAAATTGTTTCTTGCAGGTTGTACTTAAGCACTGGCTTCAGGAGAACTTTGAGTCTGTTATCTCAATGTATGAAGACCGTTTTGAGTTACATGTCCTTCACAGAGAGCTGCTTGATAACCCAGTAGAAAATCAAAATGTGAAGCTTTATTGGTGGAAGAAGCTTCCGTTCAGAAAGTCAGCGACTGCATCCCCCATGCCATATGTTTGTATCAGCCGATTTTCCTTGCCTGTGAAACGAACAAAGGAACTAAGGGCCTTAACCGGATGGTATTGTCATACTTCTGAATGATCTTTACCATGGATAAAACATACTATGCTAAGCCAGTGACATCCCTAAAGAATCTGCAGATCAAATCATGATGTGCCTTGAATATACTGATTCAGTTGCTCTCTACCCATGTCAATTGAGACAGCCTGTTGTCTTTATACCTTCTGTATCATGGTGATAACTTTAAGCCTTGTTGTCATGGAATAAACTATTTGGTGGAATGTAGCAACCCCTAAAGAGATTCAGGGTAATTTCATCTCACAGAGACCCAACATCCGACCAATGCATATAAGCCCCATTGTTCAGGCCTGTGAGAGGTGACACCACCCCCTAAAAATCGTCAGTGGTGATTTGGTCCACCCAACTTGCAGTGTTCTATTCTCATTTTCAAGAACCCTGTTTGCATATAATTAACATGAAATTATGATATTACATGTATTCCATTTTTAAAGATGGAATTTAGTTCATTGGTTAATGAGAGTAATTCATCCTGCAATAAACCGGAGAGCTATCCTCATCCAATATCTTTTGTTTTGTTCTTTCTCTCTCTCTCTCTCTTTTTACTACAAGGAAACAAGTCATTTTCTATTGTTCTTATTCATACTTTTGGTTACATAATGTACTTTATTCTTGATGATATGTGACATTTAATGCTTTGTTTGCAGGAGGTACTACTTCAGCCTGTATCTGGAGTTTTCCGATATCAGCATGCCATTGGTTAGATCTGCTTTCACCAAGGTTAGAAATGCTGTATCATTTCTGCTTGTCTGTATGATTGGGAGGTCCGTTGGTCTTATTTTCACTGGGATAAGACAGTCATTAGGCTGGAGGTAAGCTACTGTTTCTGTTGTCTTTCTCTTTGACCCTTGTTTTGAGATCAGATTTCCTAATGTCTAGATCATGACACTTGAGAAGCTAAGCCTTCTATCTCGTGAAACTGAATTACAAACACAAGAAATTTTTTTGAGCAATAATTTCTCGAAGGTAAGAGGTGTTCAACACTTTTGTTATCGTTTCCTTTCGTGTGGCTTGTAGTTTAGAATTCCAATTTCCAAGCCACCAAATCTTCTGATAAACCTGCAAATTATTCAGTTGTATCCCATAGTCTCAACTTCCGAGTTTAGTCTTCTTCTATCTAGGGTACAATTGATTTAGTTTGAGGACGAGCACGATCTTTGTTATTTTTCACCTCCCGGAGTGGCATGAGGATGAACTAATTTCTAGTTTTCATTTGCAAAAAGCTGATAGCATTATGTAAAAGCAGATTTATGCTTCCTGGGTTTGTAATCAGTGAGTAATATGTGTGTAGTGCAGTACGAGCTGCATTATGAACATACACAGCTTAAAGATGGGGTCTATTCCTTTTTTCTGGAACAAATCTGCTATAGTTAGAATCTGCGTGGCATAAAATTTCATCCTCTACGATATCATATGCTGTGCTGATGCACGTTCGAGAAGGTCCAAGACCTTCTCGAAGAATTGTAATCTCAGCGGTCGCACTCACCGCCTGCCATCTTGAAGGAGTGCCTATTCATTAGTAATGAATGAAGTCTACTTAAAAGCATGCATTTGCTCTACCAAAAAAAAGTATCAAGTCAGCTGGAGACGACGATGTCTTTCTTTCTCTCTCTGAAAAGTGCGTTTTCTACTTTGACCATTATCTCAAGCTTTTACAGGAGGTACAAAGAATAGGTGTTGAAGTTTCTTATAAGATTCGATGACAGGAGCGTCCCGCTGGGAAGTGAATAATTGTCTTGCGAATGCCGCAAGAATGAGATGTACGCTACTTTAGTCTCGAGGGTAAAAGGCTTGCTTGCTGCTGGCAGATTTAAGGGTAATTTCATGGGTGAAAGGTTTCATTATTTTTTGTTTCTTATACAATGTCGTCTTCCTAATTCGTTTTTATCTAGAGATATTTTTTCTATTTAAACCAAAATATTTTTATTTTATGTCAAATATCATTAAAAATTAATATATAATTTATGGTTTTTTTATTGATTCATTTTTATTCATGTCAAAAATTTTAAAATTGCTAACATAATTTTCTCTTTGTTTCCTTTTTTATAGCCTTCTCCTCTTTTCTCTCATTCTCTCCCTCTAGGATAATTATAGATTAATTATGATTAGCATCTTGATTTTTTATATTTTAAAAAGGAATATTAGGATCTTTACACTTACGAAAGTGAAATATTTAATCTTAATTCTTTTCATGTCGTTAACTTCGTTGATAAAAAAAATTACACATGTTATCACGTACAAAAAAAGACATGAATGAAAAAGATAAAAAAATATTTTTATTATTTTTAAATAAATAATTTTATATAAATGTAGGCTTTCACATAAATTATTTTACTCCCCTTCGGCTACGTTGTGAATGGTAGACCAGCGGCAGTGTCGATGGTGTGCGAGGTCGGTGGCATTCTAGAGGAGATTCGAGTGTCGCCTTGGACCGTGAACGATTTCCTCCTCCCCTCTTGCTCGCCTTTCACCGTGTTTGTAGAAGCAGAACCTTACAACGCGGCGATCATCTTCTTTTCATTCCACCATTCGTCGGCATTGAGGACTAGCATGTCAGCATTGACTCAATGCTTGCACTGCCAGTGCAAGGCATTGAGATGGATGGTGATGCAGACATGGTCAAGGGAGGGCGGTCGACAACTATGAGGAAGGACGTTGTCAAAGGAAGGTTTTGTCACTTGTGAAGTGTACTCACACAACGAATGCCCAGCACGTGATGTCCTTCCCAATAAAGAGGTAAAAGAGCGAATGAGAAATCGAAATACTAGTGGTGGCGACTCCCTTGCTGCAACATCATACTCCTCTGAGTCATCGCGCAACGATATCATCATCGCTATCGTCGAAGATATGGACCCACGCTACCTCCGTCTTTTGTTCCAATGTCCTCGGTTGTCCCACCCAGTCAATTGTTGACGAGGACGAGGTTGAGGAGGAGGGATGCGTCTCACTGAAGCCGAGCATCACCACACGGCAGTTGTTCCCTGTGGCTACGGAGGTTGCTACGATGCAGCCTCACGTAGCCATCAAATTGTCCTCCTCGTTGCCTTTGAGCTTTATCGTTGTTGGCTTCTAGAAGGGAATGACAGGTGGTTTGGCGGAGTCGAACTCCAACCTACTGTTGTAGCAGCAACAACAATAGCAAGTGAAGAAGAACAAAAGGGCACCGAGGTCTCATAGTTCATAGTATCATGGAGTCACCTTCTACTAGAGAACCGATCTCGTGCGTCGCCGATGCTGTCATGGTCTGCCATTTGTAGCATATGAGCAACAAGAGGGGAGGAAAACAGTTTACTATGAGTGATAAATTAATAATCTAAAATTAATAAAATTAATTTTTTTATTCTTTTCATTCATATTATTTTACACGTGACAATACGATACGTATGATTTTTTTTACGTGAGAAAAATTAGAATTAAATATTTTATTTTTATAAATATAGGAATCTTAATATTATTTCTTAAAATATAAAAGTTAAGATATTAATCATAATTAACTACAAGTGATAATCTATAATTACCCTTATTCCTCCATAATCATAATTAACTAAAGGGTGAGAAGACAGGAAAGGAGACAAAAGGATGGGAAAGACAAATGGTTAAAAGTTATTGGTTCAATTAGGTTTGGTTCATATACCTTTTTGTCATTTAAAAAAAATATCCTTAAGTAAAAACTACAATAGTATCAACTTATTCGATAAAATGTCTTCTCCGCATTATAATGTATAAACAAAGCATCCATCCCAAACTTATTATATATATATTATAGAGAGAGAGAGAGAGAGAGAGAGAGAGAGAGAGAGAGGAAAGAAAAAGGAGAAGGAGAAGGAGAATGGGAAGTGGGAGTTGTAAAGTTAAAAGTCGAGGTAAAAACTTTCTATTACTCACTTATTCCTTCCCACTTGGTGACTTGTCACGGTCTAAAGCTTCTCTTGGTCGAAGACGTCAACTCTACTTCTTCTTCTGTTAACCTCGTGAGTGACTTCTCTTGTCATGATAAGACTAGTTTTCACATTTTTACCTTTTTTATTTTCTTCTTCTGCCAAAGCTCAACGGTTAAACGTGACTCGTTTCCATCTTGTGTTGTAAGATCCATCCATCCATCCATCATCACCTTCTTCCTCACAGCAAATCTGTCAAGGTGGGTATCGGGGGCCACCTGTTGCCCAGTGCGACGACAGCCTCTGGATCACAGACTGCAGAACAGCCATGCTTAGAATAGGATGCTTGCTTTTCCTGTGTCTTTAAACGTCATAGGCTTCCTCTCTCTCTCTCTCTCTCTCTCTCTCTCTCTCACATACACCCATCCATCCAAGAAAAGGCCATCACATTAGCATGATAGTTGTCTTTACAGGCAATTCCTTCTTCCCAGGTTTTCATGGTAATGTAGGGAGGGATATGATGACCTGAGAACTCACCAAGATAGATAGTTACAGAAACATCATCGACTTTCTGGTCTTATCATTTTACATTACCCTCGACGCTTCAATGGCGATCTCCACCACCACCATGCTGGATTCCTCTGCCGCACTCGTCGAAGCGCATGTCATCTCGTTCAGAGTCACTTTAACAATCCATGTACGCAAAAGTGACCTGAAAGGGGGTAACCACGTAACTTCGTCCCTCGTAATGTAGCGTTCAACTTAAAGCCTTTACCTTTTCACCTCCTCTCCACCTGCGTTCTTTCCACCAAACCTTCTTCCCTTCTCGTCTCCAGCCTCCTCTTCTCGTTACTTAAAGTGGTTCATGGATCTTGATCTCTTCTCCAGACTGAAACCTGCATGGCTAAAGACCAAGTCCGTCTCGGCGCACATGCATTCCTACTCTACTCTTTTCTCTTCTGCCTCTTTCTCCTTGCTTTGCTTCGCCAGCCTCAGATTCAACTGAAGACCGACGGTGCCTCGTTATCGAGCAACAGCAGTAGGCGACTTCTGTCACCTTCCTCGTCTCAATCCATGAAGCTACATCCGAAGAGCGGCAACTCCACCTCCCAGTTCGAAGCGAGCAAACACGAAGTCCCCAGTGGCCCAAACCCAGTCTCCAACAGGTAGCTTCATCGTTCGCCATCATCCGCGTCGATCGTCACCTTCTCAGCTGCTCTATCTTCTGCTTTTCGTCCATCATTTTTTTCTTGTGATCATATAAGTTCGCTGCCATCAAATTATGTTGCAGTTCTCGTCACTTGTATTATTATTGTCAGAAATGACGCTGTTGTAAATATACACGATCGACGCTTCTTGTCATTTTAAGTGCTGAAGAGTGTTCATCGATCTACTTCAACCGAGATGGCTATCATCCATCCATATGAGTATGCAGGATTGTTGTTTGCTCTTAGTAACTCCACTTGGTTTTCTCAAGTAGAGTCAGCAGTCGAAGGCTTGTTTGCTCGGACATGGCTGATCTGATCCGGGCAACATCTCCCGAGAGCAGCCTAACTTTTAGCTGGCCATTGTTTGCTTGCTCTTGTCTTCTTGGATATGTAAGGGATCTAAGGCACCTGTCAATGATGACCGTGGTTACATGATTCGATAGTAATTCTTGTCTGGGATGGGATGCATTCGTCTTTTCCAGGGAATGATTGTACTGTCATTGTAGAGGCGATAACAACATGAAGAATGCAACTGCGAATTTACTTGTTCTTTTACTGCTATTTCGTTTCATCAAATGTTATTTATTACTGTGTGGTGGCGCGATGTTGCACTTTGGATTTGTGTTGTGTTGTTGGGGGGGGGGGGGGGGGGTGTGGTGTCAAAAGGTGGATTGGCCATTGGTGGTTTACTTTGACAGCCCCCTCCCCCACCACAAAACAAGAAAAAGTGAAAGAAAAGAAGAAGATGCAACTGATCGCCTGTGACTTTTCCCCAAAGTGACGACTCTCTGTCTTGGAGACCCAAACCCTTCTTTTATCTGCCTCTGTTGCTTTGGAGAGAGAGAGAGAGAGAGAGACAGAGAGTGTTGTGAAAGAAAAATTCGATTTTAAAATGGTTTTTATTATTTTCTTTAAAAAAAAAAATCAAGATTCCAATGTTATAGACAGAAATCGATAGCAAATAGTCTTAATCGATGGATGGATCAATCAGATCTATTGGTCACTTAATGATAGGGTGTTTAAATCCGTGCAAATCAAATCGAATCAGTTTCCGATTTGATTCAGTCGAAATAAGATAGATAGGTCTGAAGTGAAATCTGTTTGTACTCAATCGAATCAATTCAAAATCACTTAATTCAGTTAAGTTAATCGATTATTTCGTTTATAATCTTAAGTAATTATATATATATATATATATATATATATATATATATATATATTCAAATGGATGGACTTGGTTCAATTAAAATAAATCGAATAGTTAATCCAATTAAATGGATATGACAAAATTTATGAAATTAAGCTCACATAAGATTATGATATTGAAATTAGGTCACGTCAATTATTAAACTAGTTAAGGGCTTAAAACAATAAACTAATATCTAATTGATATTTTGTAAATTAAAATTAGTTTAATTTGATTCGAACTAGTTAATTGTAAAAATTTTTTTTTCTACGATTGCATCAACTTGGTAATCGAATTAGAGATCCAGTTTAATCATGACTAGAAAACATAGTTCCAGTGATGATGTTGAAGACGGAGATTTTTAAAATATTTTTTTATAAACTCTTGGTACTTGAAGAAATATGATAAATCAATAATATATAGAAACTTACGTTGTTTTTAATTTTTTACAGTTTATTTGATTAATAATTAATTTTTTGGATTAAAAATATATTAAATTAAAGGATTTGAGGTTTATAATTTTTTTGTTCTAGAAAAATAGATTCTACGTTTCATGATTGATAGTCCCCACCAATCTGTTTATAGTCTTTAAAATCGAACTATCATTAAACTTATTTGAATCCAAGTAGTTCCAAACTAGTTGAATATAATTTTTTTGATTCCATTCGAACACTCCAATATGATTGATGATTTAAAAGCCAGATTGTCGGAGTCGAACTTGACGTAAGAATACCGCAGCCAATATATTTACGCTTGCATTGGTAAATAAAGAGGATAGAATAATTTAACATTCATGTGTTTTCAAATTCGAACGTCCTTCGAATTCGCGCCTCCTCTGCGTTTTAAGCGCCCCCCCGCTCCAACTCACCACCTCTACATATAGAGACTCGCTCGCGGCAAAGAATAGCCATTGAGGACCGCTATCGTCACCCACACCCTCTTCCATTCTGAATCCAGTGCGCATGGTTTCTGGCTCTTGCTCTTGCTCATGCCTCCCATGGCCGGTTTCTATTTCTGATGGGTAATACGGTGCCGTTCCTTCCTTCATCCAGTGGCAGAGAGGATCTGTCTCTTGATCTTATCTCTCGCTTCTATCGTCCGGGCAAAGGTATGATCTCTCGCACCATCGTCTCATTTTACATCGCTCGTCACCCGATTATTTCACCTTTATTTTCCCTCTGAATGCTTGCAATGTGACATTCGATGTTGTGTCAAAATGCCTCTGTGATTCGATTCCGTAGATCTGGTTGTTCTTTTTGCATCTCACTTGGTCCAACTTATCTTGCTGGTAACATGCTTGATAAAAGTCCTGTTTGGCATTCCTTATTGATTGGATCCTACGTTTGCACCTATGTAATGAGGCGATTAAGAATGCATGAATTTTACTGTGCTGAAAGCCTGATGGGGGTTTCTTATTTGAGAATATGTCATTAGAAGAGGTACTATATACTGTAGATAAAATTATGTGGAAGAAGCTGTTGTTCGAGAGGGCTAAGTATCATTAGGACGCATGTTGATACTAATATGAGCATCTAAGGGAAGTGAGAAAGGTACTTGAAAAGATGTATGCAGAGGTTAAAACCAACCAAAGCCTTAAGTAGCAACAAGGTTTACATCATGGCATGATCTCGTCGATTTATTGATTACTGAGAAATGGCAGCTCTTTGCATGCATATCAGAGGATTAGAATTATGTGTTGAATGAGAACATCAACATTGGTGGGTGTCTGGTTTCAATGAGTATGAAGTAAGAGATTCTACAAAGGATGAGTAGGAGCTGAGTGGTTCGTTGAGGAAGCTAAGAAGGGGAGCCAAAATTTGTTCTCGGAAGTCACTGAATATGAATGGCAAATCTGGAAATAATAAATCTGCCTTTGGATGTGCTTCATTTGAGCTCAACCAAGTTTAGCCAATATATTAGTGACAGAATATATAAATGATTCCTAGGCACGAAGTCATATATAATCAATCACTCAATCATAGATATGTACCGCAACCAGTTATTCACCAAAAGCACCCGTATAATCATCATCGTTCCTCGTCTTTGGTAGGAGAGCATCTATCGCCTCTTAAAGGTCTAGGATTAAATCTCCCTCTTGTGCAAGTTTCATGTTTTTCTCATTGTTATGATTGATGGTTCATCCACTAATGGTGGATGGCCTTCTTTCTAGCTGTCGTCTTGAGTATGCTTAATGGGTCCTAAACCCTAATGTATCGCCCATGTTGTAGTCCATGGTGCCTTTTATCAACAGAAAAGAAGAGAGAAAAAACTCTACACAAGATCTAAACAGAGAGTTAGTCTTGGTATCAATGATTAGGTTGCTCTTTAACTCATCTAGGCCTTGCATTGGTAGGAATCTTATGCTATATATATATATATATATATATATATATATATATATATATATATATATGATTATTGCATGCTAATATATTTGTGTTTCGAAGGACTTTCTTTATTCCAAGGATGAGATATGAGTGTGGTTTTGGCAGTGAGATCATGGCATATTCAGAGTATACACATCATCGTTGTCTAAATTCCACAATTTTAGTTATAAGCTCCCCTTAATTTGTTGATTGCCTTATTTTTTATATGATGGCTTCCCTTTAAACAACTGATTCACCAGCCAGCAACTACAATAAGGTTCAACGACATTTTAGGTTCTGACTGGTTCCATCTTTGTAGCTTCACCATCATGTCCGTAGTTAAACTCGCCTGTCCAAAACACACTAAATCAGTAGTGCTATGATACATTTAGCTTTTGCATCTGAGTTCGTTGCCTTCATGCAACCATGCATGTTTTAGCCAGAAGTCTAGTTTCAGTCGTAAAATGATACGGAAGGTTTGCAGGCCCAATGATGGACTCGGAACTGGAACTTTGTGTTGTCTAACTGCGAGTGCAATTTGGGACCGCCATAACTGTCTATTTCTCTTATCCTATAAGCATTTGTCTATGATTCATCTTTGGTACTTGTGAAAAGTGATCATGGATGAGGAAATGATCACAGCTGTTGAAGTAGATAATAATGCGCCTCATGCCGACTGAAAAGGTATCTGGCTGCTATAGTTGGTGGGTTTTCTTTTTCATGCTATTTGAATCGGTGAGATGACATGTTGGAGATCAATTTTCTTTTAGAGCCATGCTTACCTTTTTAATGCAAATGATGCGTTGCCTCTCGATGGTAACCATATAGCTGGAGCATATTCCAGCTGTAGTTATCTATCTGCGTACTCCTGTTTCAGTACGTAGCTCATCTGTGTACCAACTCATTTCGTTCCTTTACAGTTGGACCTTGGTTAACAAAGAGTAACCATGCGTCCACTTGAGGTCACCTTTTTGAGGACTAGGTGTTGGCTAAACTCTTTAGTTTAGCTTATCCTGTTTGGTGATCTGTGAGCATGTCATCAGATTGGACTCGTATTTGGTGTGTGTGGAAAGAGGTTGTGGGAATCTTAGCTAGCAATCGCGGGAGTCCAAGTCTACCTACAAGTTAGGAATCGAATTCATAATTAATTTCCGAGGTTTCTGACAATGACGTTGGGAAAATGGTAAGGAAAATTAGATTGAAAATTGGACGGATTTTTTTTATAAAAAATATTTTATTTTTAGGCTTTTCTTGGAAAATACTCCATTGTAAGGATTTTCTAATAATATTTTTATTTAATTTTCAAAATACTTTTAATTTGATGGTCAACCATGTATGTACCTTTTGTTTTCTTTCTTATATTTCTTTTTCTATGAACCGGTACATATTCTTGATATTCTTCCTTGATACCTTTTTTTTTATGAACTAGTGTAGTTACAATATTTTTACAACATGTTATATCATGTAAAGATATTGTGTTTATTGTGGCTACAATGTTTTTATATTACATTTCAGCATTTTCAATAGTATTAAAAAATATTATATTGTGTTATAGTGTTTTTCTAATATTATTCAAAACACCATAACACAATGTAAAAACATCATAACTGGATCAGTTCATCCTATAGATTGATCCATAAAAAAAGTAAGAGAAAAGAGATAGGTGAATGAGGATGTTTAAGGTATTAGGAAACAAAAATATTAGGAAATTCTAAAAATGAATATACTTTAGGGAAAAAAAACTCTATAGTTGTGCGATAAGAAAGATTGTTGATGAGGGTAATAATAATGATGGGACATGAACCAACGTCCTCTGTGATGGTGGGACGCGAGCCAAGTCACTCGCCCATGGGTGATGTCTCCTGGGCCACACAGACCGAGGAGCCACGGGGGTTGCATGTCTCGGTTTGACCTGCCAACGACTGGCCGGAGCAGATCAGAACGCCGACCGAGGCACGTCATCATCTTGTAGAAGCTCGATCTTTTACGTAACACCAATACTCGTGCTAGACGCTATCCAAAATACGACACTGCTCTCTGCAGTCGGACATATCAGGAAACAGTAACTTTCCCTATAAAAATTCTTGCGTTCGGAACGAAGAGGGAAGAGGAGAAAACACCCAAGAAAAGACCCCCTTTAGACTTGGAACTAACTTGATCGTCGGAGGGGTCGGACCGAGCTCCCCCGGCCCGACCTGTGTGCAGGGACGAAGATGAAGTGCCCCTCCACTGAACGCCCAGGCGCGGAGCCCTCCTTTTTGGAGGAAACAGCGATCCAACCGCGATCGGATCATCGAAGTCGGCTACCTTAGCCATCCCGAAGTCTATCCAGTGGGATCCCCAATCATTTGGATCTGAATCAAATCGTGTTGACTCCCGAGGCTATGGCATAAAGTTGTTGACACTAATGTGTTCTAAAATAGGGCAGGAACAGTGTTTCTTTGTGAATGCTTAAACTTTGGAAATAGGGCACGAGAGCATTGATTAAAAGGATAGTTAAAATGAGTCGGGCAAGATAGGGAATGGTTCTGCATGTAAAAACTCATCGACAAATGTCTTGTCGGACTTGACTCCATAAACGCTTTTCTTCCATTTTGACAAGCTTCATGTGAGAGGCTTAGTAGGACAAAGGTTTTGGGAGAAAAAAAGTCTGGAGGTCCGAAGCCTCATTTAATTGCCCGAATAAAATATAAGGGATGCTGTTAGTAGCGTCCATTTATTTCACGTACGTGGCAGCTCGAGTTTTCCGGCGAAGAAGATGTCGTGGTTCCACTTTGACCGGAGTATTTTTTTCCCATCTCATTTCAATTGAACTCTTGTGCGAGAAATGGCGGGCTGTAATTTAGAATTCAGAAGCAAACAAGACACTGCTAACAAACAAACAAACAAGGCAACTATAGTCTCTCGGCCTTACTGCCGTCTGACCTTGCAACACCGTATCTCTCTTTAGAATTCTTTGACATCCTTTTTTCTACTTCCATATTAGTGAATCTCATTACTATATGCTTATATACATGCTATTCGTATTATCGACTCTCCTCAGCACCACTTACCAGGCTAGCACAAATGGGGCCCGCCGAGCTCCTGAGTCTTCTTTGACCTACTTCCTTTGCCCGGCATCACCCTTTTTTTTTTCCCCCCAACTACCCTACGGCAACAACTGCCAATAACTGTAGAAATACGCTCCACTGGTCAGCACATGGCATGGCCATGCCACCACATGGTGGTGCCATGCATGCATGTCAGTGGTCTTCCTGTACCCTCGAAGTGTTGACTCGTCTCATTTTTGTCCTCACAACCTGACCTCGTTTTTGTACTCGTAGAGGCGCAGTCGAGCCGTCAGTTCCTTCACAACTCTATGTGGAACAAGTAGGGAGTGGTTTAAGTGAATTAGTAGTATGCTACCGTTACCCGCCGAACGATTCTTGTAGACGATCTACACCCCAGCCGTTCCCATGAAGAAACCTCACCTAAAATGTCTCTGTTCTCTGGTTGCTGTGACCTATTCCACCGCTTCCGATATCCTATCTTAACCAAATCAAACACGATTCGGATCAGTGAATTGAGATTCACGCACCCTTGCGACACAAAAAGGAAAAGTTTCTGTGAGAGAATTGGAGTCGATATTTTTCTCGCTTTTCTTGGGGTTAGGATGGATCCCAGACGTCGATCGGATTGCAATGGCCCACCCATGGTTGATCTGTTCCATACACGAGATAGGTGAGCTCCACCCTTCTCCACGTCTCCCTCGACCTCATCGCCCACGCCAATATATGCTAAAAATGCGGCGGCAACCTCCCATGTTCAGTTTGACAGCAGAGATTCCAGGGCGGCAGAGGAGGTATCAAAATAGAATGGAGTCATCCGGCGCCGACTCCTCCTCCTCCCCCTCCCCTCCGCCCCCCGTCCAACGGGACAACCTTGCCCCAAGCTTCGACGACGCGCCACCTCCTGCGGCCACGTCACTTGGCCGCGTCAAGCTTATGGTCAGCTACGGCGGCCGCATCCAGCTCCGCCCTCACGACAGCAGCAGGCTCTCCTACGTCGGAGGAGAGACCAAGATCCTCTCCCTCGACCGTTCCGCCCGCCTCCCCGCCGTCCTCGCCAAGCTGGCATCCCTTGCCCGCTTTTCCGCCCCTCTCTGCCTCAAGTACCAGCTCCCCGGTGAGGATCTCGACGCCCTCGTCTCTGTCATCGACGACGGCGACCTCGACCACATGATGACTGAGTACGACTGCCTCTGCTGCACCTCCTCCTCCAAGCCGTCGCCCCGCCTCCGCTTGTTCCTCTTTCCCGTGTGGCCCCCTCCCCCGCGCCCCTCCGCCGCCCTTCTCGATACCCTCAACCCCGTCCCCGCCCACCTTCCTCCAGCAACCCCAATTGTGCCGGAGGCCTCGCCGAGCCCTGACTTCCTTTTCGGCCTTGACCAGGGCTTCGTCCCTGCCCCGGCGGTGAAGGTCACCACAGATCCTCAGCAGCCGCCACCGTTGCTAGAAAGCCTTCCCCATTCAAAGCCTGATCTGGCCAAGGATGACCCCGAGCAGCCGATCGGGAGTGGTGCTGATACCGTCGCCCCCGCCGTTGCCGTGGTCTCGGCAGGGGAGATACAAACACAGATTCCGGAGCTACAGACGCTAAAGATCGCCGAGAACGCTCCGCCGCCGATTCCACGCAACAGCAGCGAGGAGACCCTTCGTAAGATATGCCCCCTGGAACACCATGTTTCAAGAGCGCCTGAGAAGGCAACACCGGCGCCATTACCCCCCCCAGCGTTGTACTGGCTGGAGCAAAGCGGAGCGACGTCGGGTGGCAGGTACGCTTCCTTGGCTCCCGGCGGCGATCAGACGGTGTACCTAGTCCCGGCATCACCGGCGGTCTACCCAGGGTTCTTCCCTACGGTGCGTAGTGTGGTACCATCGGAAGCCTACAACGAGTCGCCGGCGAAGGTGGTGGGAGGCGTTGGCGGAGCAATGCCGGGGCCGGAGGTCTACGCAGGGGGGCAGTTGGCGTACGGGCGGGTGGTCTACTACCACAGCGTGGCACCCACGTTTCCGACGGTCACGAGCGTTGCCCTCAATCCGGCCGATAAAACCGTGAAGCCTTCAGCTTGATCGAGTCAAAAAAAGAAGGAAAAGTCTTCTCCTTCCTTTTTTTCTTTTCTGTCTCTCTTTCATAGTTTTTGTTAGTTTACTCCTCCGGGTTTGCAGTCGTCTATGTTCGTAAATATGCACGAATAGATGTTAGTAGAGGTGGGTTTTTATATTAGTCATGAGTTATACGGGGAGTACGATAGGTGCGTCTGGGTAAGGGCTTTTGATGATGAAGTATCTTTGAGATTGACGGTTGGCAGCCAAGTGTGGGGAAATTTTGGAAGGGCTTAGCTTTCTTTTCCTGCCTACCTTTCCACCACATTCTTCTCACCTACCTCTCCTTTGGCTAATCATCATCAGTCGTTCCTCAGAAAATAAAGGGATGATGCTAGATCTAGCAGGCAAACTTATCGAGGTTTTGGTATTCCTGTATTTGCCATTCCACGCAGCGTCATGCGTCTTAATGCCGTCTGAGGTGTCCGATCTTATCACTAAAAATGTGATCACTTAATTTTTCTTTCCTGAATGATTCAACTACTACTTGTGATTAAGATTCGAATATCGATACGTAATGAAATTTTTTATAAGATGTGATGACTTTAAGATGCTAGGGCATCTCATAAGAAACATTGATAAAATGGATGATGAACCACAACCTTGTAGTCAAAATTAATCTCAACTACCAATCACACTCTGAGATATTGTCAAAATTAATCTCAACAAGATTAGAAATAGGAGTTATATCTCTAGATCTCTTAATCGAATGATAGGCATGGGGGGCTAAAGTTTTATTGATTGCGATACAAGGTATCGACTGATGGATGTGTAATTTGACCTCATTTCTATTGAATCATTGACACATAAAAATGAATTGACATGAGACTAAATCCAAATAGATGTATTTGTCATAACCTAAAATTGAAAGATTAAAGTGTTTAAAAGGAAGACTCATTTTATCTTGAGTAGATTCTAAGGATAGAGAGAAGGGGGACATTCAAGGAAGATTCAATATGGAGATGGCAATAAAAGTATTTGTTCATTTTAAATAGAATGATGATTCTTTCTCATGTCATGTTCTCAAACCTCCATCGCTCCCAGAATCAGATTTTTAACTATATATATATATATATATATATATATATATATATATATATATTGGTGTTTTGGTATATTAAAATATTTTTTGTGCGCTTGTTATAGTATCTTGGTTATCACAACAAAACTACTATAAAATTTACTTAAAAATATAATATTATAATGATCTATAAATAATGATAATCAAAGATGTATGGTATGATGTTATTTATAGTATTTCTTAATAATATTTATAGTATTTTCAGTATATCAATAAAGTACCACAAACAAACCAAATGAAAATACAATTAATAATTAAAAACAGATAAAATTTTTTGGGAAATATTTTAAATATTTTTAAAATTATGAATATTACACAAGATGAAGCAAAATAGAATATCTTTTTTTAAGCTCAAAATATTATTATTTTTTTATAATCCTCGTGTATATGTATATATATATGTATATATGTATATATATGTATATATATAGAGTTTCTATCGGCTTTCCTTTGCTTTGCTCATATGAAAAAGAAAGTATAGGCTCGTATATGATTGATGAGCTATTAATAAGATATTTTTTAAAATTGCAAGAGAGCACATGGTGCAACTTTCGGGTGCCGTCAGATGGAGGCCCAAAACAACAGCAGCGGCTTGCGTCATCCACGGTGGAGCATGAACCCAGGCTGATCTGGTCGAGGTTTGTACCCCAATTAAAGCGGTGGTGGTTGTTGCGGCGTCGGATCTTATATATATATATATATATATATATATATATATATATATATATATATATATATATATATATATATATATATATATATATATATATATATATATATATATATATATATATATATATATATATATATATATATTATATATATATTTGTGGCTCGTATATTTATTAATATTTATATGATTATACGTTTCCGCTTTGCTTCGTGCCGCGTGTGGTCTCTGCGATAGCAATTCCGATTCCTCAAGGCAAGGCTGCCCTTTTCCCGCACCCCAACCGCACGTTGCTGCCTTCCTCCATCCTCCCTTGGCAGATGTGTGTATGCGCTGCGTCTTCGTCGACCCTCATCTCCTTTCTTCTCCTTTTGGTTGTGTGGGTGAGTTCCTCCTCTTCTGCACGGTGCAGAATAAAGAGGGATTAGAGATTTGATCGATCGATCGATATCGAATGGGTGAGTCGGGTATGGATAGGCTTCCCGAGGGCTGCGTCGCTCACGCCATCGCCCTCACCTCCCCCCGTGACGTCTGCCGCTTCTCCGCTGTCTCCTCCGCCTTCCGCTCCGCCGCCGCCTACGACACCGTCTGGGACCGCTTCCTCCCCTCCGATTACCGCTCCATCCTCTCCCGCGCCGTCCGCCCCGTGGTATGCTCCTCCAAGCGCGACCTCTTCTTCCGCCTCTGCGATTCCCTCCTCATCGACGCCGGCAAGATGGTACGTCTTCTCCTCTCGATTAGATGCTCTGTTTTATTTAGGGTTAATATTATATTCTTCTTCATCGGTGAATTGGGACCGGTTTCTGATTGGAACTCAACGACAAAGATGAGATTTCTGGTAGAGGGAACAAGAAACATAGAGAACCACCATCTTTCCGGTTCCGTTTTTCTTCTATTTCGATTTCGCCCATGCTCTGGGCCGCAACATGACAGGATGAGTCGGGTACAAAGCTTGGCTGTTGTTTGATGCTTGCAGAGCTTCTGGTTGGAGAGATCGAGTGGGGCCAAGTGCTACATGCTCTCCGCCCGATCGCTGTCCATTACGTGGGGAGACACGCCCCAGTACTGGAGGTGGGTTCCTCTGTCCGACTCCAGGTAATGCAGAGTGCATCCCTCTCTCCCACGCTGCT
>CM017193.1:41090092-41157592 GCA_004837865.1 Musa balbisiana
AAACCTTGAACATTACCTTGGTGGTGACATAGATTTGGACGCTTGCTCCGTAACTTACCTGTACGAAGACTAAGATCAAATGAGTTTTTTATATGATCCTTACGATGTTTAAATTGATAAAAATAAATAAATAAAATAAATAAATTATGCTTGACTTCGATTATCATGTTGGTAAATTGAAAGAATATTCTATACTACAAGTGGAATATTTTCTTGATCTATTATTTTCAAGGTATGAATAGAATATTTTTTGAATAATTATTTTAAACTAATGTCCATGTGACCTAACTATCGACCCGATTTTATCTTTCTATTATTGTGCGATATATCGAGTTGTCAATGATGTTGATAGCCTCGCCAATAATAATTGTAATAAGTTGAGGATTTAGAGACTCGAGACAATGGCTTTGGCATGAGATATATAAGTAGGAACAGCGCTACTTCGTCTCCGAGCAGTTCTTAGTTGGCATCCCTAAAACATTACTTGTCGAAGCTCCTCTTCTTCTCTCCTCTATTGCTGATCAATGGTCCGGTGGGGCTCCTGCCAACTTCTGAGCAGTGTCCTACCAGGATATGGTTGTCCTCCATAAACGTAATCCGAACTACTCGTCATTATTATTTCCTATTGCGTACAAAGGAATTTAGTAATGATTACACATAACCTTTGAAATGTGGTGGGGTTGATGATAGCAGAGAGGGAATTCTTCCTTGCAATGACCCACAATGATCACCTTCCATGACCCTCATCACTCTCTCTCTCATCCTTCGAATTCCTTCTCTCACATGCCCGTGACAGACCACAATGTAACAGTCAATCTAAAAAAGGACTTGGTTGGGAAGCAGCAGATGATGGTAGTGCATTTATAGCCGCTCAACCCTCCGAAGCCATTCACTACGTATAACTCTCCCCCGATCCCTCCTCTTCCAGTGGAAACAGCAAAGAGAAGAAGGTAGATTATTTATTTCGTTGGCATTGTGCCATGGATCTCTTGTGGACGATCTCCACTACCCTTCTTCTCTGTTCTTTGCTGTCCATTCTATGGAAGGAGTTCGACCGTCGGAGGAACCGGAGCTGCTACCTCCTCGACTTCGTCTGCTACAAGCCTTCCGACGACCGCAAGCTCTCCAGCGAGCTCTGCAGCGACATCATCGTGAGGAACAAGAGACTGAGCGTGCCTGACTACAAGTTCCTCCTCAAGGTCGTCGTCAACTCCGGCATCAGCGAGGAGACGTACGGCCCCCGGAGCATCATCGAGGGCAGGGAGGAGTGCCCCACCCACGACGACTGCGTCGACGAGGTCGACGACTGCATGTACCGCACGCTAGACGAGCTCTTCCTCCGGACCGGTATCTCTCCCATTGACGTCGACGTGCTGGTGGTCAACGTGTCCATGTTCGCCCCCTCCCCTTCCCTGACGTCGAGGATCGTCAACCGGTACAGAATGAGGGAGGACGTCAAGAACTTCAGCCTGGTCGGGATGGGGTGCAGCGCCAGCCCCATCGCCATCGACCTTGTCAACAACATCTTCGAGACCCGGAAGAGGACGCTCGCCGTCGTCGTCACGTCCGAGTCCATTGCCCCCAACTGGTACTGCGGCACGGACAAGTCCATGATGCTGGGCAACTGCCTCTTCCGCTCCGGAGGCTGCTCCTTCATGCTCACGAACGATCCGTCGTTGAAGCACCGAGCGAAGATGAACCTGAAATGCCTGGTCCGGGCGCACATCGGAGCCAACGACGACGCCTACGGCTGCGCCATCCAGAAGGAGGACGACGAGGGCCGCGTCGGTTTTCACCTAAGCAAGAGCCTCCCCAAGGCGGCGGTACGGGCCTTCGCCGAGAACCTCCAGAGGCTGGCGCCCAAGGTGCTACCGATGGGAGAGCTTGCGCTGTACGTCCTCCGGGGGTTCCGGCACCGGCTCTGGAGGTCAAAGGAGGCGAAGACAGACGCAGCGACGGCCGCGAGGGTGAACTTCAAGTCGGGCGTGGACCACTTCTGTCTACACACCGGCGGCGCGGCGGTGATCGATGCCGTGGGAAGGGCCTTGGGGCTGACCAATTACGACATGGAGCCGGCAAGGATGACGCTGCACCGGTGGGGGAACACGTCGGCCAGCAGCTTGTGGTATGTGCTGGGCTACATGGAGGCCAAGAAGAGGCTGAGGAGGAAGGACAGGGTGTTGATGCTGAGCTTCGGGGCTGGGTTCAAGTGCAACAGCTGCCTGTGGGAAGTGCTGCGTGATCTGAACGATGGCGGAGCGTGGGATGACTGCATCCGAGCCTACCCTCCACAGACACTAGACAACCCTTTCATAGAGAAGTTCGGGTGGGTCAAGGAGGCGTAAGCAGCACCATTCGCATCCTCTTGCTCCCTCCATTCTTTCCAAACTGTATGTCGAGTGGCACCTTCCGCTTCTGGTTCTTCTTTTCTCATTGTGATCTCGATTGTCGGATACATTATTGTTTCATTAACTCACTCGGCTATAGTCGGATAGCGTCGACATGGCTGGGATTGCAAGGACGGCAAGTTGATATGGCCCTTCATAGCTCGAGTCACGATAGTTGCTGCTGGGACTGATGAGTACAATCTAATAAATGGATTAAATGCACTCGGCCAATTATCTTTTTGCCCCTTTATGGTTTCCCGAACCGAGCTGTCCCCGCAGGTCTGTGTTCGTCATGTCTCTTCGGCTTCACTCGTTGGTCATCGGTGTATACGACGCGCCCCGCCTCGACCCGGCTCGACGCGATGCGATGCGATGCGCTGCACTGCAGATCGGTACGCTACATTGATGTGGCTGGTGGAATGCGACGGACGTCCAGGCGGTACGCTCATTGAATTGTTGCCCGCGAGAGTACATTGGTGGGTTTTGGTCATCGATTCTTACAGGCGATTTCCTTATTTATTAATGAGAATTTGAATTATATAATTAATTCCCAATTGATGTTTGATGAGAATATTTGCTGTCACTATAAATTTAGAATTTATTTTGCACCATTAATATATATATATATATATATATATATATATATATATATATATTAAAAATTATTAGATATATATATATATATATATATATATATATATATATATATATATATATATATATATATATATATATATATATATATATATATATATATATATATATATATATATTTCAATTAAAAATTATATTCATAAAAATCATTAGATTTATATTGTGCATGCTCTATTTTTAGATGAATTTAATGGTTTAGATGATTTATATAAAAGATGACATACACGAAACAACATTTCTCTCAAATTTTTTACAAAATCATCGATTTTTACGAAGAACCTTTCGGGCCGCAGATAGCTAGGCTTTGGGAGCCCGAAAGTTTGAGGCCCAATCCAAGCCCATGTCTCAGTACGAAAGCCCATGTTCAGGTTTGTGTATTTTGGTGTTCATGTATGAACACATATATCCATCGTCGGAAGATATCCGTGCACATATGCTCTCCATGACTTCCTCATAGCATTCGGCCGGACATGCAACACGCATGCATCAGTCGTTGACTTGTATCGGAGGAGATGCGTGATGAGAGGGAAAACACAACAAAAGATAGCAGGGCAACAAAACAGTGGAACAGCAGCTAAGGAGGCATGCACTGATGCTTTATCCAACCCAAACTGTGGATCAAACCCTACACGGACATGAATGCCCAGCATTGAGTTAGACGAGTAATTCTTTTCAGCGCGGGTCAAAGTGTGCTACTACTAAATCATATTCAATGTCGCCTAACTCGATGTTTAGACCTATGCTAATGGCAGCTGCCTCTTATGAATTCATTGAAATCTTCTTTCGCTTTCGCTACAAAATACTTTTAGAGAAAATGAATGCAAAAGAGACTTCTTACATGGCTAACGCAGAAAAATGATTTTGGTCCTCATTTCAAACAAAGTTTTACCGTAATATATATTTTTTCTCTCCCAAGTTGGAAATTTTCCATGGAAGCTGAAAATTTTCCTATGGATACTAAAATATCGTTTGATTGAATCTTAAATATATTTTATACTAAAATTGAAAGTTCAGAGAGAGGAATTAAGAAGCAAAAGCATTGTCTTACATGTATTCCTTAGTCCTATGCAAGTATCCGACAAGAAGACCGTCCATGATACAAATGGATATACGATTCTTCTATGCGTTCGATGAATTCATACGATCTTAAGAGAAAAAGAATGGCACCAACGATGAGGTAAAATCGAAAGAATCGGAAAGCTGTGCTTCCTCTCTGTGTAATCGTGACTTTTAGAAGAGTTTTTTTCCTTGGGGTTTGCGAGAAGGAAGAGGAGGATGAGGGATTGGTCAAGCGAGAAGAAAGGGGAGGAGGCAGATACAAAAGCTGTGAGACAGGAGAGAAGTGGATTTCAAGGGTTTGTAGAAGACAGTAAGGCGATGGAGTCAGATATCAGCCGATTACCGTTCTCTTTGACATTCCGTTCGGGGCGGGCTGTCACCCAATCAATTTAGCCGCAACATTACAAGTCCCCCGAGTGTCAACCACTGGCTGATCTCGTGATCCAGAAATGGTCTGTCAGTGGCGTCCTCAATGCTCGTATTCCCACCGGTGAATGCTTGCCATGTAAATAAACAAAAAAGAAGGTTATTACCCACCCATTCGACATGCCGCAATAAGATATATAGATAGATAGATTCGTGGCCTGCCATGGATGGCGGGGGGACCTAAGTGGGAAGCATGAAGAAGAATAAATGACCTAAGCCTAAGCCGAAGGACCCGGTGAGCTCAGTCCCCACTCCTTGAAAGCTCACATGCGACTCGAGCTCCGGTTCGTGCCGCGTCTTCTTCCTTGACCGTTCTCACTGACAGAAAGCCACATACATACAGGTAGGCAGGAGGCATTCTTGGTGGGTTCACGTCGATCGGGAATTGTTTATGCGTCACGAGATCTACGTGCATGGGGGAATCCACCAATAACATTGAATCCAACCACAGAAAAAGGCCACAAGATATGATTGAAATAATCCCCACGGGCAGGCCGTACCCTTGGATGGTGCTTCTGGCCACTTACCCTTTGCAGCCTTTCACCCCCTCTTTTGGCTCTTCTTTTACCGCGTCCGGAGCTCATGTCGTCTTCTTTACCTCGACCGCCTTTGCGGCCTGGATTTCTCAAGAATCCAATGACTGCTGGAGTGCTGTTCCAGGTTTGACCTGCTGTTGCTGCATGCCAACTACAAGAAAGTGGAGCAGCGTGTGGCGTGACCATGGCTTGCAGCAGCACGCTCCACTGCTATTCCCTCGTACGTAAACACCGACTGCATGCATGCAACAGCAGAAGGCGATAAAGAGACGATGACTGCAGTTTCTGCCATGGATTAGAGAATGTGTTAACTCGTCGCCTTTCCTTTGGAATGTTTCATTCGAGCGAGCTACGTTGATTCATGCACACACACATACACAAACACAAACACGCACGAGTGAGATGGGTTGTAGTAGGCACAGAAAAAGCAAAACAAAATGGAAGTACGAAGGACCATATATTATTATATCATGATCGAGTAGGAGGAGGAGGGAGGAAGGGGTGGGTCATCATACAGTAATAAATAAGGAGCATGGAGATCATATGAAGGAGCAAGTGCACATTCCCGCACGAGAGAGAGTTAATTGGGATCACCAGAGATGTCACTGAGGGTGATGGTGCTCACGTGTGGTAGGTGGTGGTACCATTACGCTCGAGGTGTATGAGTCGTACCTACCCATCTATGAATTCCAAGGAATAAGTAAGTCGATTCAAAGGACTCAACTTGTTTAATTTAATTGATAACAATTTTAACAATCTATTATAAGATTCTTTGTTTAAAATTTTATTTTTACTATTTATCATTTATTATAATAAAAAAAATCTCGAAACACTGACTTCACTTTAGTTCTCTTATTATCATCTTCACCGTATATTTCGAAAACAACCTTTGTTGTTTGTTTCAGATTATTTATACGATTGATGTTAGCTTAGTAGGAATAATATTGGGGAAGGATATATGTAGCAGCAAATTAGTGTGAATACTGCCTACACCGAAGAAAGATTAATTATTAGGGTTGTAATCAAAGGGAATAACCAATTAGAAACTCTTGTTTGCATTTGATTTGAACAAATAAATATGTGATGTTTTTTGATTGGCTAGAGTTCGACTAACATAAACATTATTTCAAATAGATCGAACTTAGTCGAATACAAATTCTCGAGTTTGAATTTTTCATAAGCACCAAGCTATTATGTTAGTTATATCCAATAGAGGGAGACGAAGGGAGGAAAGAGAATGTAAGGAAATGATCCATGAAGTGAATGATCGGCAAAGAATAAGGTATTTTGCGGCGTCTAGTTTTATAGTTAAAAACAACCATAGAGAGGTAACTGATGCAAATGAAAGAAAGGAAGTTAGGCTTCCATGTTGATATTGTCGTAATATTAGATCAAATGATTAGACAGTATTTTGGCTTAGGAATCTGTGCCAAGATATGAATTTTTATAATAGTTAAATTAAATTCTTAAGTTTACCCCTTTGTAAATAAAGTTTCATATAATGCTTTATATACACAATTGAAAAAGAGAGATGAGATAGAGTCAAAAAAAAAAAAAAAAAGCTCAAGATACGATGTTATTGTAAATTATATTAATATAAGTTTTTAATTTAATGTTTTTCATCTTTTTGAAAGATATTTCAATAATATATAGAGTATGTTTGATCTTCGAGGTTAAGTTACATATTAAAAAGATAGATAAAAACAAACTTACAATAAAAGAGGTGTAGACAAATGAAAGAGAGATCATATTTGATCAAGAAAAATATCTTTTAGATAGAGAAAGAAAAGAGAGAAAATTAAGAAATTACTAGAGAGAAAATTAAAGAGAAACGATTGAGAGAAAATTGGAGGATATTGAAATCTCGAAAATCCTAAGACAAAAATTATTCAAATAAAAAAAATCTAAGTGATAGGGAAAACAATGATATTACACTTTTGATTCATCGGTAATGGACTACCACTTAGAATAGACACAGGAACGCACATTGTCCCCTTATGTGAGAAGTCGTATGAGACAATCATTGGAATACAGCAATCGGACCTAACCTCGTAATTTTTTCTCGATCACGTCACTAGACTTCTAGATCTCCTTTGCCCCTCGTCACTGGTCTCTAGACATTCATCGTCCTTAGTTATGATTTCGGAAAGGGACACATGATTAATCGTAGGGATTATTAATTCTTAAATAGCGTGACCCAACTCTTTAGGCACTTGACATAAATCCCCATCTCTTATCTGTTTTGGACATGCCACTATTTGGATAGACAACGCGCCCTTAGACGTCCTTCCATAATATTGTCAACAGGAAAATACATTCATTAACCTTCGATATAAATGAACCCCTGATGATATGAAAAACTAAAGAGGAAGGAACAAGTAGTTAGCCATCCTTCACCGATAAATCAAGTATAAAAGTGAAACCCCAAAACCGATCGGGAAGAGAAAAAAAATTATCTCTTTTAAGCCCCTTTAAACCCTCTATACTTTTTCTATTGATTTGTGTGTCGAATGGATCAAGTTGGGAAGTCTCCCGACACTAATCAATTATGCAGGACTCTCAAGGAACACCATAGGAATGCTCTAAATTTAATTCAGTAAACGAATCATACTTTTCATTTGTTTGGGCTTCTAGAGTGCGTCTGCACTCTTAGGACTAAACGAATCACACATATATATGTACTTATGTATACATATATATACATATATATACATATATATGTATGTATATACACATATATATATGTATACATACATATATATACATATATATATGTATACATACATATATATACATATATATATATATATATGTATATATACATGGATATATATACATATATTTATATATATGTATATATATGAAAGAATAGTTTAGGTATATTAAAAATTATTAAAATAAGATTGCAGATAATAAAACGAGGTTATGAAAAAATGCTTTCGATGTTTATTGCCCATACTACCCTTCCACCGCGCAGAGTTCGACTTCGAGATGCTATCCCACACGGGGAAGTGTGTCCACCTACAAATCATTCCCATCTGCCCATCGGAGAAAAGGAAGAAGGAAAGGGAAAAGAAAGCCGTCCAAATCTTCGGTGTTGCCATCTCCCTCCTCGCGCGTGCTGTTTTCCTCCCTCGTCCTCTGTCTTCCCACCTCCTCTGCTTGGCTTTCTTTGCTTCTCTTCCCCTTCCCTTCCGCCACTCGGCTTCCCCCTTCGTTCTTCCTTGACGATTTCTGTCATCTTAATTTTTTGACCTTTCTGCCATTGAAGATTTGATTACCGCTGAAAGAACGGATTTTGATGACGAAATCTCAGGGTTCGGGAATGGGGAGGTACGCGAGGAAGGCCAAAGTCGACGGAAAGGCGCCGGTCGCGGAGGCCGTTCACCATCAACCCTCGCTCGGGGTTCACACCAGGGCCAAAACCCTGGCACTCAAGCGCCTCCAGGAGACGTCACCGGACACCGCGTCCTGCTACCTCCAGCTCCGAAGCCGCTGTCTCGAGAAGCACCTCCCCGTCCCGGCTTCCGCTAGGTCCAGGGCAGCTACCAGGAACAGGCCGAACGCTGACCCTAACCCTAATTCTCACGCTAGCCCTAGCCGTAGCCCTAATCTCGTGAACCAGGCGGCCGGTGCGGCAGAGAGTCCGGTGAATTCGGACTCCGTGGGGTCCGTACCAACAAAGAGTCGCTGCTTCACGAAGACAAAGGCCACGGCGTTGGCTGTTCGGGAGGTGTTGCCGGAGGTCGATGCTGCGGAGACGGAAGGTTCCTTTGGGGAGAATGTTCTCGACCTCGACGCCTCCAGGTTGGGTTTTCGTCTATCCTTGTAAGCTTTGGGTTCCTTTGTGGATCACCGTGATGACCGTGATGGTTCTTTGGTTCTCGGCCTTGGGTTGTGCTAATTACCCCATTCCGGGGGATCTTGGGCCCTTTCGGCTATTTGTATATCGTCTCTCCGGATTTTTCGGCTTTCTTGGCTGATGAGAGGGCTTTTGGCCCTAAAAAGATTCAACCTTTTCCCTTTCTTTAAACAAAATTTTTCTTTTTGTTTTGATCTCGGTTCCTTTTCTACTAAGATTTATCTGGAATGTAGGATCTCACCGCTCTACTCTTAAAACTTCCCATAAGAATTGTCCAAGATTCTGCTTCGAGGGACCATCTTAGTTCATATTTCAAGTTGGCCTTATCTTCTTTTTTTGCATTTTCCTCTTGCAGATTTTAAAATATTTTCTTGCCCTTTCTCCCTTTTTCGAAACTTCACCATTGTGAAATCTCATCCATTGGTGCACCATTTCATCTCGAGAGCATAATGTTTGTTTTTGGAGTTACTGAAATCTCAGGTACTGTCAGAAGACAAACTTCTTGTGCATCGTACTGTTCTTATTTTGTTCCTGTTTTACCCTTCCCTGCTATCGCTATCCATCCGATTCTTCTGGCTGGCTTGTCCGCTACCAGTACTGACTGCATTAATGTGTCTTTGTAATATTATTGTTGTTTTCAAAATTATAATTAAATAACGCAATAAATACTTAAAATTGCAATTTCAAGTTTCTATCTTGTCTCTCTGAATTGGCCTAACGTCCACTAGAGTCTCCAGGGGCTGCTGTCTGAACTTGTGTCATTCCTTTCCATTTATATGCTAGCTGTTTGTGGTGAAGCAATTATAAGAAGTTGGAGATGTCTGCCTTACATCAGAGGTGGCATTCTCAGGCTAGGTTGTCTCTGCCTGGTTTAACACTTTAGACCAAGTTACATATTTACCATGGCATGCGAGGATGCCATAGTTACTGAACAGATTCATTCTTTGCGAGCCGGTTTGTTTTCTTAAATGCAGATTTTGTATCATTGGTTTCAAAAGCATCGGATTGCCAAAATTTGCGGTTTCTGTGTGAAAACCATGTTACAAAGTAGTTTGGGTGACTACTACTGTTGTTTGTGATTTAGTAGCTTGAACTTTGAAAGGAGTCGCTATAAATTTAATATCTTGATATCGGTTGGTGCTATGACTGCTTCTTTTGGTCACTAGCATGGCATCTTTTGAGCTACCGCTACAGATAGTGAAGCGTATAGTGTCTATGGCTCGCACATTCTTTTGGTGATGCTTTTGACACTTTTTTCTATAGTGGACTGTAAGACCAGCAGTGAACGACCATGTAGCAGCAATATGTGACTAGTCTTTGTTTGAATTGTTACGGCGATCATCCCACCATGATCAAAGGGCTTTTGTTTAGGGTCATATCCACCATTTGCAGACAGTTGATGTCTGGCTATCCATGATGATCCCGGTATTTCTAACAAGTACTTAGCTTGCTGCTTAATGTTTTCTCCTTTCGTTAACCTTTGAAGATCTAAAGTGGAACACATAAAAGGATACTCGGACGAATAATCAGTTGCTTTATCTAGTTATGCTTGTTGAGATGAATTTGTTGATCTTCATGACTTTGGCAAACATTCTTCTTCTTTTTTTTTTTGATGTGCTGAATCATCGACTTCCCTATTTCTTTCAATGCATGCTTGCTTGGTTTGTGACATTATTGACAAGTTACAATGATGAAACTTATACACACCTTCTTTGGCTGCAGGACTGCGAGAGAACCCACACCTTGTGATCTCATAAGGGACTCAGAAACCGTTGGAACACCTGGTTCAACAACTCGGCGGACCGCAAGCAAGAGGCAGGCAGCAACTCCCAGTAGTATACCAACGAACCTTGAAATGGAGGAGCTTTTTGCTGGCCCCGAACAACTTCAACAGAGAAGTTTTGTAGAAAGGTATGGTTTCCTCAGTTCTTTAAACTTCTCAAATATTTTCTTTCGGTACCGAGACAAAGTCTATTACTCATCGCTGAGGCCACCTAATGGAGCTTCCTAGTGGTTGGATTGTCATAGTTATAACTTCAGCTGTATTTTGTAGCAAAGCAAGAGTGTTGGCAGGTGCACCCGTCATAAATTTTGTTGTTGCTTAGATTCACGTACGTTGTTGTCGGTGTTTCATGAACTAGGATTACTGTGAGTTCATTAAATGTAATTAACTCAGAAATTGCGGACATCTTCTGTCAGGTACAACTTCGATGTGGTGAAAGATCAACCGCTCCCTGGCCGCTATGAATGGGTAAAATTGGATTCTTAGATGTTCTCCAATCACGCAAACTCACCGGTGACCTCTGCCCAAGATTTTCCGACGAGGGTGGTCTCGTCTGCGGTGGTGGCGTGTCCCACCCTTCCTTCCGTAAGATACAATCTTCACCATGATTAGTGTTTATTCTCTAACAGCTAGTGGCTGATCAAAGGTCATCAATTTGTAGCTATTCAAATCGATCGGATCTGGGTGTCTTTTCTGTGGTTCGTGGGGGAGATAGGTGGTTGTACCTTGGTTTGTATCTTTATGTAGACAAGTACTGGTGAAACTGATAGCTCTGTGTGAATAAACATAGACCTGACCCCATCTCCCCATTGCCTTTCTGTCTCGGTAACATTTCTGCCGCTGAGACTGGACTTGTTTGTCATTGCCTCTGTTTCTCTTCGGCGATCGACTCCCAAGTTCTGCTCAGGATTTCACTGCGGTGTGGTAATTGCTTTCTGCTGCGTGTGGTACGGACATGGGAACAATGTCAGTGATGGCAAGACACGAGGTAGTCGGTCCTTTGTTTCCTATTCTACTGTGGTAGCTCCTGCACCGGTTGGTCGCGTAGTTAATCCTCCGCAGCAGCATAAAAGTACGTGCTGCATGCGCATGAAAGAACGTTGTTTACTGGCTTTGTGATTGGTGGATTAATCAAATGGCATTTGATCATTACATCTTTTTCCTTCATCAACGTATAAAATAAAAAATATATATATTTTACTCTTACTGTCGTCCTGATATATATATTGATCGATGAGATTTTTAATAAATTTTTTTAAAAAATCATTTCATAAAATTAAAAATATCATTAGTGGGATGGGAGACTTTATAAATAAAATGCTCACCAACACTACTCCTCCTTTATATCTTTATTAAGAAATTTTATTTTTATATTTATTTGTTGTAACTTAAGATCAAAATGAATGACTAATGTCAAAATGATACGAAGATAATCTTTAAAATGTCTTTGTATAATCGATTCATTCTTTTTTAGTAAATCCCTATGTAATAAGTCTTGTATCTCTCAATATTACTTAATGAAATTTTCTTGGTCTTAAAGATCCATTTATAACAAATGGCCTTTGCCCCATTAGATAACTCTACAATATCTCCGTTGCTCTTCGTGTAATTCATATTCTCTTTCATGACATTGTGTTACAAATATGACTCTTTGTAACTCATGGCCTGTGAAAATGTTTCATGATCATTTTTTGCTCTAATATTATAGTTAGATTTTTATAGATATACAACATAATAACTAGGAATTATTGATCTTTTATTTATAATAGATCTTCTTAATGTTGTACCAATATTTTCCTAAGGAAGTTATAGTTCAACTAGTTATTCAAGAGCTTGTTGTAATTCATGAATTGCTTGATCTATTAGAATATGGTTAGCAACTTGTAGAATCTCAATGATTGGTTATTTAATACCAGTTTGTATTTGAGGAGTATTGTAAACTATAACTAATCTATCATTTGACATGAAAGATTAAGATCCTATATAATCATGTGGAGAAACTATGTTCTTGAATTAAACGCTCCCACTAATCATGCCATCCTCAAGAAATTTAGCATTTCTTGATTCTATAATCCTAGTTATGTGAAATGGATAATAAAATATGTAATCTTTGGATCTTTCAGCATATAAAATTAAATATCCACTAATAGTTCTCAGGTTTAATTTCTTCTCTCGGATTATATATCCTGACATGAGACGGACATCCCTAAATGTGCATATGTTACAAACTCGATTTTTAATATTTTTATAATTCAAATGGTGTCTTTAGAATAGTCTTGATTGGAACTCGATTTAATATATACACAACCATCTTTAATGCTTCAGTTTACAATAATTTAGGAAGATTAGAGTTGCTAAGTATACTCCGCACTATGTCTAATAATGTTCGATTTCTTCTTTTTGTAATACCATTCTGATCTAGAGAACCATACATAGTGTATTGGACAACAATCCTATGTTGTTGAACAAACTTAGCAAAATGATCAGGTGCTTGTCCATTCTTAATATATCTATTATAATATTTTTTAGTCTCACAATTTATTTTGCTTATCATATTAGTTTTCAACTTCAGTCTTAAAGACTCTGAAGACATCTAATGCTTCGTTTTTATTATCAAGCAAATAGATACACATATATCATGAATAATCATGGAGATGAAGTATTTCTGACCATATGCATTTATGTTTTGACAACATATATCAGTGTGAATGATCTATAGTACGTATGAACTCTTATTAGCACTTTTTATGGATTTTTTGGTCTGTTTTCTTTTAATATAGTCCACACAAGTCTTAAAATTAGTAAAATCAAGAATACTAAGTATCTCATAATTAATTAATCTCTTAATTCTCTGTATGAAGATATCTCATAATCTCTGATGCTATAACACATAAGAGTCCTTAATAATATTACACTTTTTAGTATTAGTGTGAATATATATTGAAGTGTCGTTATCTTGTAAGAAAATATGATAAAGACCATCAAACAAAATATCATTCCCAATACCATCAAATTTATATAATAAAAAAATTAAAGAAATATCCTAATAGTACGAAAAAAAAAATCGAGAAACTTGATACATAAAAAATGTCCTTTCTAATTTTAAAACAAAACCACTTCTTAAAATTAAAATGCATATTCCAATTTCCTCGCATGTGAGCCAATCTTATTACTTGATAAGATGCTTTACTCACTTCCCACCGACTTCCTTAGGTTTTGTATATATTGTAAAGAGTTTGCAATATAGATTGTTAATCCATGGTCAATCCACCATGTGTTAATATTAACATTAACCATATTAGATTCATAATACATAAATGAGATTGATTTAACTTTCTTGTTAAGTTATTATTAAAATTTCATGCATTCTTTTTTCATGTGGCCATTCTTTTTATAGAAGAAACATTTTGCTTCTTTTTTGATATTAGCTTGAGGTGGTATTTTATTTTTTCCCCATTGATTAGCTTTCTGATTGGATTGATTTTTGTTAATTTTATTTTTTCTGCGAATGATACCACCAATGCACTCTCACCCAGCTCTATCACTAGTCTCTCTTCTTCTTGAATACATATATTTATTAATTTATTGATTGATCATTTGTCCTTATGTGTTATATGAAATCTTAAAAGGTTTGTACTGTTATAGAAGGGTGTTTAGAATATAGTGCATTAGAAATGATTTTGATATATCAACCTCAAATTTCTTAAGTTAAGTCGTAATATTTTTTATTTTCATTATATGCTTGTGTATACTTTTTACGTTGGTGTGTCTGAGGGATGAGAGTTTTATTATTAAGGTACTTGCTAGTGCCTTTTCCAAAATGACAAATTGCTCATCAATAGCTTGCAACAAGTTTCGGACTTTCTCATATTGGTCAACATCACAACGTATACTAGTAGTTATCTTAGTTTTGATAAATATCACGCTGAGTTGATTGGATCACTCCCATCACTCATATAACGCGACCTCAATTAGAGTGATAGTATTGATAACTACAAGTGGTTCATTCTTCCTAATAGCATAATCAATATCCATTCACTCTAAATGGAGGAGAACCCTCTCTTTCCATACCTTATAGTTATCACCCTTAAGTTCGGGAATGTCACATCGGATATTAGAGAAATTAATAATTTGAAAAACTACATAAAACCCAAAATGCTTATGTTAAAATTTATGATTTAATAGTCTAAATTACATATTTTACCAATATGAAACATGCCAAAAAATGAATCTCATGACATAAAAATTGCTTGTGGACTAAATTTTTAATTTAAATAGATTGAAATGATCTTTATGATAAAACTATCATGTATCAATTCATAATCGTTATGGGTAAATTATGAAAATAATCTAATATTTTATCTTGATTAATTACATAAATATAATAAAAGAACCTCTTGGATAATATTTATTATATTAAGTATAATTAATCATAATATTATATCTAATTCCTTATGTGATCCTTATTTTAACTTTATATGCAATTTTAATTAATTAAGGATGCTATGGCTAATCCCTAATTAATTAAGATTATATGGATTACTAGATATTTTAAATATATACAATTGACTCATAAGCATGAATTAATATAAAAAAATATTCATATAGAATATGAGCATTTTACCAATAATGAATGCTTCATTTCACTAAAAATACTGAAAATCTTATATCATCAAGATTTTCAACACCAAAATCATCAAAAGTTTCAAAAGAGAAACTAAAATCAAGCCATATTCATGGTATAAAAAATAAAAAAAATATTTTAAATTATTTCATATTAAGGTGGAGGTCAACGTAGCTCTGATACCATATGTTAGAAAATTTAAGACAAAAATATGTTTTTAAACCACCGTACAAACACAATAAAATTAATATGAAAATAGAAATTACATACCTCTTGTCATTATTGTCGAGAATTTCAACAACGATCTCTATTACTATTTTGCTTCTTTTTGCTCAAAACTCTCGTCTTAGATTGAGTCTAAAGATTAAAAAACTCATTTAAATAGATGTTCTCCCATCGATAATGTTTATTACCATCAACTTCATAATGTCCAAGAATTAATTTAAATTTGAAACGTTTTGATCATAATAAATTTTTTTAATAATAATGAATGAAAAAATTATGATACAATTAAAGAAACTGAAACATTTAAATCATAATAAATGAAGAAACGAATAATAATGAATGAGAAACCGAAACATTCAAACACAAACAAGAGAAGTTACTAAAATTAAAAAAATAATTGATTCAGTTGACTGCTCATGAATATCCAATGAAATTCTCTACCTAAATTTGAATCAAAATAGAACAAACCAAAATTAATAAGATAATATACTGTTCATAGCCATCTGATTTCCTTTTTTACCCTCCTTCTTTTAGTTTTTTTCTTCCCCATAGCCCTGCCCACCGTCGCTTGCTGCTGCCCATAGCTCGGTCCACATCGTTGCACTCCAACTCATCGTTGACTCACTCTATCGTCGCTCTTTGCCCACAATCCCACCCACATCATCGCTCTCGAAAACCAATATCGATTAGCTATGGACACAGTTATCATCGACATCATTGGGTGCCAATTGACTCTCCTCTGATGCTCTCCTATGACCCAAGATTGGTAATATCCCCGCAGGCTTCGTCAATTTCAAGAGGAAGATATGATACAAAATATATATTTTTCGAACTTCTTATGATACCCACGCAGAGCATTCATTTTTCAAACGTTCTTAAGAGCATCCAAAAGATGTACAACATAATTTAGGTGTTTAGATATATTTGTGAGAGAGAAGAAAAAGGAAACTTTTGGTATATTTATGGAAGGATAGTTTAGGTATATTAAAAATTATTAAAATAAGATTGTAAATAATAAAACGAGGTTATGAAAAGTAATCTTTATGACATAATGCTTTGGATGTATTAAGATTGCAGATAATAATGCTTCTCTTCCACCCCCTCCCCTCCCCACCCCCCCCCCCCCCCCCCCCCCCCCCCCCACACCCCACACTCCGCTTCCGCCACTCGGCTCCCCCTTCGTTCTTCCGTCACGATTTCTGTCATCTTAATTTTTTGACCTTTACGCCATTGAAGATTCGATTGCCGCTGAGTAGAACGGATTTTGGATGACGAAATCTCAGGGTTCGGCAAGAGGCACACGAGGAAGGCCAAGATCGACAAGGCCGCGGTCACGGAGGCCATTCACCACCAACCTCGCTCGGGGTTCACACCAGGGGCAAAACCCTGGCACTCAAGCGCCTCCAGGAGACGTCACCGGACACCGCATCCTGCTACCTCCAGCTCCGAAGCCGCTGTCTAGAGATGCACCTCCCCGTCCCCGCTTCCGCTAGGTCCAGGGCAGCTACCAGGAACACGCCGAACGCTGACCCTAACCCTAATTCTCACCCTAGCTCTCCTCCTGGTCCTAGTCGTGGCCCTAATCTCGTGAACCGGGCGGACGGTGCGGCAGAGAGTCCGGTGAATTCGGACTCCGTGGGGTCCGTACCAACAAAGAGTAACTGCTTCAAGAAGACAATGGCCACGGCGGTGGCTGTTCGGGAGGCGTCGCCGGAGGTCGATGCTGCGGAGACGGAAAGTTCATTTGGGGAGAATCATCTCGACCTCGACACCTCCAGGTTGGGTTTTCCTCGATCCTTGTAAGCTTTGGGATCCGTTGTGGGTCACCGTGATGGTTCTTTGGTTCTCGGCCTTGTGTTCTGCTATTTTCCCCATTCTGGGGGACGTCGGGCCCTTTCGGCTATTTCTGGTCTGTTCGGGACCTGGAGGACCTAGAAGATTTATTATGGGCCGACTCAATTGCACGGCCTGGCCCGGTGAATCCGTAGTCTGTTGCGTTTACGACCCTATTTTCCGGCGATTTATATGAAAAGATTTATAAATATTATAAATTATAACCACAAGGCCCTGTTCTTTCTCGTCTCGTCTCTCCTCAAGACGGTCGTATGATCGAGGTGTGGTTTGATGAGATACAGATTCTTTAAGGATCTAATTTTCCTTCTGCTTTCCCGATTCGGTTATCTTTGGATCGCACGGAACCAAAATTAGATATCCATTCAATCCCCATTCTGTGACTTGATCTGGGGAACTGATTGTTGTTTTATGTGTTATTTCTGTTCTACAAAATTAATCTTCAATCCATCGTATTCATACCTTTGTCATCTTTTTTGTTGTATTTGTTTCTTGGATGGAATCTATGCTTTTTATCGTGTACTATAGTTTAGTAAGAGTCTACCCTAAATGCAGAGATAACTAGAGCGTGAACATTCTATTTGCTGGATCTAAACGGTTCCGCAGATCACGATCTGTAGTGGTAAATGGAATCCCGCAGGAAAGTTCCCTCCTTGGTGGAGCTATGCAGGGACACGGCGATCGCTAACCTTAGGTTCATGGGAGATGTTGGAGACACGGAGTTGCACCTATTGAAGGACATTTTACCTCGCTGTAACATTAAGGAGTTGACCCATATCGAGTACTCATCGGAAGTAAGTCATGCGTTGCTATAGTCGTCTCTTTTGAGATTCTTACATGGTCGTGGTTTTCGTATTAATCTCAAGCTTTCTGAGTCACCACCATTGATAATTGATTTTACTATGCATTTTAGGGAAGGGACCTCAGTCCAGTGACAGATGACTTGTGGAAAAGATTCTATGTACAATATTTTGGAGAGAAAAATGCAAATACTGTGATCAACAGGATGAAACAGAATAAACTAGTATTTAAGTGGAAACTGCTCTATGAGGTGCTGCATCATTTTTCTAGGATTTGCTGTTTTTATTATAAGTGATTTGTTTGGCAATCTGTAATTCTCTGGGTGAAGAAATCGAATCACTAGCCAAGAACCAGGCCAACCACATTCTTGGCATAGAAGTTCTGCAGAGATTGCCAAAAGGAAATCTTAGGATGTCATGTCTATTGTTTAAAAATTTATATTTCAAAAGATATATGGTGTGTTGAATTTGCATGACTTTCTTGTAGGCAAAGGAAAAGGAACTGGATGAGGTTATAAATAGAACGGTCAAGAAAATTAATGCAGAGATCCAACATAGTAAGTCATCATACACTTTTATATTTTGTGCCTGTTAATTGTATGTTCTGTAGCATGGAGTAATGTTTGAACTGCACCAACTGGTACATTGCTTAAGTTGAACAGCATCTAGCTTCAGAATGCTGCTTTCATCACAGGTGCATTTTCACTGTGGCAATATAAGTACGTAAGTCCAACCATTGGCTGATAGGTACAGAAGCACATATTGTTTCATTTTGTGATTATGCTGTATAGGCTTCTTGCTTGAGCTTTTTTTGCTGAACTTTTTCCTGTGGAAAATGTTGTTTGTTGAATTCTCAAATTATAAGGATTCTCGGGAATGACAAATATAATCCGAACATGGTGTTGTAATAGCAGATTGTATGTTTTGAGTCCTCAAGACATGTAATTTTCCTACTTTTTTTTATTATTTTGTGACACATGTCGAGCTCGAGCGTTACCCAATCAACATGTCGTAGGTTTGATTGAATGCAATCAACCAAAGAATGTTATATTTGAGGATAATTATGACATAATTTTAAAAATCTTTTTCTATTTATTAGCATAAGTTGTTCCATCATTTGTTAGAGGTTAAAATTTAATGTAGTATTTACATTAGGAACCCAACTCTCACATGATATGCGCTTGTGATCAAGATTGGGATTTGCCTAAAAATTGATGGTATTGGTTCCATTGTCTACTCTTAAGTATTGTGTTTAAAGTGCCAATAGTGGCCTGCTCTGCTTATTGAAGCATTAGCCTTGAGGCAGGCCATATATATCGATAGAAATGTAGATTATCATCATTAAGGCTGCCTTATGAATATTTATTATCAAGAGAGAAATAGCCTTTTATCAACAAGCTGTTGTTTGTTGTTAACAACTTTGGACTCTGTTTGGGATCGTGAAGTCTCTCGTTTTGTATAATGCCAATAAGTTTGTTGTTTATCTTGCAAAATTTTGAAGAAGTCATTTAGCTTGCCAGGACCAATGGAGTCATTCTAGATTAACAAATTGTTCACATTGTTCTAGGTTGATTAATTATTCTACCAATTAAGGTTGAAATTTATAAGCTAACGCATTATTTTTAATCATTTTTGAAAATGTTTGTAGGTGTTTTGTAATTGTTACTTTTTTGTTTTTTGAAGGGAAACAATGGAATCTACAATTCCAAAGTTGTTCTGAAGATCCACTCTCAGAAAAGAAGAGAGGCCATGGGGAAGGTAACTTCTTCATTCCTGTGTTTGATGTGTTTCATTAGAGGATTGTGAATGTCCAAAAAAGGTGAACTAAATGCTGGTTGCTGCAGTAACCAACTTTGCTAGTTGACAAAAAACATATGATGTATATATATATATATATATATATATATATATATATATATATATATATATACATGTTGATGACTGATTATAGGAATTGGACCGAGTAATGTGAAAAGTAACCTGATGAAGAAGGCAAAATTGGAGTATCGTAATAGGTGAGTTTGGATTTGTTTTCTGGATCCAAACCTTATGTTGCATTTATTCTAATAAAGTTCAGTTATTTTTCTTGTCAATAGCCATGAAGTAAAAATACATGCTCTGCAGCCAAACAGGTTATCACATCAAAGGTATATCGTTTTTTTTCTAAATCTGGCAAACCGTGTATCTTTGTATATTAGCCTTTAGCCTTTTGGAGAGTTATTTAAAATCATTCTTTCGTCTTTTCTGTATCTTACACTCTTCTTCTTGTTTGGCAGCATCCCAAAACAAAACAATATCCTTCAAAGTAGTCCGGATTCAAGTTCAAGAAATGGAAAACCAGCAGCGAGAAAATAATTGCTTTACCTCATCTTTTCAGGGTTTCTCATGAGAAGGAAAACTGTGGCATCTATTTATTTCCTACAATTTATGGTACTCTGTCAGGAAGGTGCCTTGTTGGCATTAGTCTCTTTATCATCCTCATGTGAGTTTCGTATCTCTATAGAAAGATTTGTGTTGACTATAAATATTTGGTTTTATAGCATTAGATTTGAGTTTTATCTCTTGACACTGTATTGTGTGCTGTGGCTTCTAAGTCACCTCCCTAACTAGATTACAGATTAGGCAATAAATCAGAGCTTAACGGCTATGTGATTACTGCCTGTCGCAAAAATGAGCCAATGATGTTAAAGCAATGGTTAAGACATGTTGGTAGAACATGTCTATCTTGATCTTAGCTACTGCCCAAAGTTGACTAGATTGCTTTCGATTAGATTTTGAACATCCAACTCGTTATGTACAGTTATGCCCTTAAGCAGTTATGTACAGGTAGCTGTACGGCAAAACAATTGGGTGACGGAACACAAGGGAGACGCAACGTCAAATGAGGAACACAGAAACAAAGCTTCAGCGCCGGTTGTGAATCGGATCTGACCCTCTTCGAACTCGACGTTTGCTCGCGTGTAAGGATCTGACCCTCTCGGCCACTGCAGGTGTTAAGTTGCTCCGTCCTCTACAACGGATGTCGAGGTAAGGCTCGCGTGTCGCCTATTAGATTATGGAAAGACTTATTTTAAAGAAAATTAATTAGATAATCAATCCGAAATATATATATATATTTATTATTTTTATAAATTTAAATTATATATTATCATTATATTAATAATTTATTATGAGTTAACATATCACAAATAAACCATAAGGTTTAAGAAAACTATAGAAGAACTTATATATTATATTTTTAAAAAAATTTAGAGAGTAACTATGATATATTGTTGCATAAAAAATACATGTTGGGGAGGTATTTCTATGATCAAGCTTGGTTATCTAATCATATTTCCATGAAGGATTTAGGAGAAGCATCATACATTTTGGGGATTCAGATCTACATAAATAGATCCAAGATGATGCTTGATTTATCATAGTCCAAGTATATAAACACTGTTGTCAAAAGGTTTGATATGAAAAATTTTAAAAAATGTCTTATACGGATGAGACATGAAATATCACTTTCTAGGAGTATGTTTACAAAGACTATTAAAAAAAGGACATACATAGATATGATACCTTGTGCCTCTACGATGGAGTCTATCATATATACTATGTTATGTATTAGGCCTGATGTAACGGATGCTCTAAGTGTTATAAGCAAACATTAGATAGATTTAGGTTTAGAACATTAGAAGGCAGTAAAGTGTATCCTTAAATACTTGAGAAGGACTAAGGATCTATTATTGGTTTATAGGGACAATTTTGCCCCATGCCAGCTCATCTACCATAAAGGTTGACACCTAAGCAGGTCTCCAAGTCATTAGACCCAAAATGGCGTTGCATTGCGTCATAATATGCCTTGCATTAATGACTTATAAAAATAGTCCTACCTTATCAAGATCAAAGACTAGAATAAGCAGTAGTTAACTTAATCTTATCCTAGACTAACCAATAAAAAGGCCTAGGGATCAGGTTAAGGGGTCGCGTCTGGCAACCCCGGCGTCGACCTGTCATGTAGGATCATCGACCACTTGAAGACATCTAAATGACTCAGCCCTTAGGGAGAAACATTACAACTAGGAAGATCCTAGTCCACCTACCCGGCCATCTCGAACCGGGTCCTCACTAACAAAATAACTTCCGACTGAATAGCCTATGCGATCTCACCTCACAAAGTCTCCCACGTTAGCTAGGAAAAGATACTTAGATAAGCCTGCACCTTCGGTAGTGGACTAACCGGGTCTACTTATCAGTCGATGGTACTCATGACACCATCACTAGTGTATGGAGGAGGTAGCCTCAAGGTTGAGGGCTATATAGACTCAAGTTTCCAATTTGGTGTCGATAATAGCAAGTCAAACTCATGGTATTTGTTTACCATGAATGGAGGAGTAGTAAGCTGGAAGAGTTCTAAGCAAGATACTACTACTGACTCAACTATCAAGGCAGAGTATTTTACTATGACAAACACAACGGAGGAATTAATGTGGATGAAAAAGTTTATCAGAAATCTAGGAGTCGTGCCGAGCAGTAAGGAGTCGGTTCCCTTATATTGCGATAATAACAGGGTGATTGCTTAAGCAAAGAAACCTAAGTCTCATCAGAAGTCTAAGCATGTTTTGAGAAAGTTCCATTAGATCAGAGAGAACATAGCATAGGCAACGATATACTAAGCTAGTTAAGGTAGGGCTAAGCGACCCTCAACAATAGGTGGTTGCCACCCCGACCTCCTCCCACAGCCACTAGTCCTTAGGTTAGCTCCTCCCAATGTAGCTTTAGGGGGTGCTTGGGAACAAAGCCATGCAATCAAGTGTAGTAATAGTAGATGAGCAGAAGGTAAAGAAGCTCGAGTTCATTGAGGCATCAATGAATGGAGGAGGAGGGATGAGCATCAGACCCTAAGGGGTGCGATCCCCCCTAGGGGTGGAGGGATTCTCAACCACCCCCTTATGTGGTAGCATTGTTGTAGGTGGACCCAAGGATGAGTCCAAAGAAGTTATGCATGTACCCTCCCCCGTTGGAGACAATAGTGGGTTAGGGCCCTCTTCAATAGATGGCTCCAAATGTGAAGTTGCAACCTTAGGTGATAGAGCAGTGTGAGACCAGAATGGTGATGTTGGTTGCCCAGAGGCAATAAGGAGACGGTTCTCTTATATTGCAATGATAACGAGGTGATTGCTCAAGTAAAGAAACTCAGGTCTCATCAAAAGTCTAAGGATATTATGAGGAAGTTTCATTTGATCAAAGAGATCATAGCCCGTAGCGATGTAGTAGTGAAAAGAGTTCATTCTAAGGATAACATTGCAGATCTACTAATAAAACCATTGTCCTATATTATTTTTTAGCGTCGCCAAGATCTAATGGGGATCAAGCACGTGGGTGATTAGTTTTAGGTCAAGTGGGAGATTGTTAGTTATATGTCTAATATCTTTTGGTTAATAATAATAATAGTATTTTCTCACTATATATATCCTTGAATTTATGCAATTAAAATTGGATCATGATGAGATCATGATAATAAGACCAATTCTCTTTAAACATAAATCCTAAATATTTTTGATCATAGGTTACTCGAGATGAACATCGAGATAACCAAACAGACTAGTATACTATATACTCATCCATATGATAGAAGTAGTTGGTCTCATAGCTGCTTATATGCGAATACTAGAGATATAGTGTAAGTGCTCATTGGAGAATGAGTTTACTGAATGATCCGCTTATGGTATATTGGATGGTTAATGATACCTCATCGTTAGATAGCAATTATGTAGTCCTAGTTGTGCATTTGGTCCTTGGACTTAAGACATCAAGGATGCCTTTGTTTGAATACTTTATTCTTTGATATCGAACATATAGATCTAGAAGTTTCAGATCTAATACAGTTGGTCATTGAGAATGACAACCAACCTTATGAAGGAAGGCAATTATATATTAATTATTAGGAAACCTGGGGTAGTATCAAATGCACAACGGAAGAATAAAAAACAAAAATATCAGATTTCCCACAAGAAAAAGGTTTTTATCGTCATGCAAAGACTGGTGTGCAAAAACTCGTAAAATAAAAAATTACTCATATATAAAAGATGTGTTACCTAAGGAGATTATATATCCCTGAAAACCTACATATCTATGGGAAAAGATGAAGGAGGTCAACTGTCCTCCTTTCTAGTGATAATCTACACAGTAGATGTGATGAAGTCACTTCTCAAATCACTACACAATCCTCCTCTCTACGTGCACCGCGTGATAAAAAAGGGGCCGACCCTTCTTGCTGTCTACACACCCCAAATTGGAGCTGTTGGCTGAGGAGGAGAGGGAAGGAGAAGAATAGGAGATAGCAACTAAAAAGGATCTAGCATATGCCTATTTGATTTTCTCCTATTTATAGAGGTCTCTGTCAACTTAACCATAACGGATCTTGCCCTATTGGGTACTGGATCTTTATCCAACTACCTAAGCCTCTTTGATTAGTGGATCTCTACTCAATAATCTAGCTCTTATTATATTTTTTCCATAAGATCTAATAATTAAGGGGTTTATTGAATATATAATAAGATAGGGGCTCTAGTAGATATCTTATATCCGAACCTCTACTCGTCGCAACATCTACCATATTTGTGTGACCCTTTAGGCTCAATATTGAGGTGACCATGAGTTATATCTGTTAGAACCCCTTTTGGTTCAGTGAATTATTATCTTCATAATAATTCATTTGACTCATCACTTCTATCCTCAAGAATTCTTACTTCTTTCTTCCTCTCTCAAGCAAGCATTAGTGGGGGTATTTATAAACCCTAAATAGTTTAAAAATGAAGCTAAAAAATTAAATTCCTAGGTTTTTGAGGTACTGATGGTACTACTACCTATGCTAGGGGATACCACCGCTTGGCTGCGTGATATTATCGTTGACCTGAGTGGTACCATCACTTGCTTGAGTGGTACTACCATCGAGATTCTAAAAAAATATAATTTATACTTTTCAACTCACAAGCGGTACCATAGCCTAGCCCAACCCTAGGTTACTGAATTGACATTCCAATTCAACCTTAGTTCAGGCCTAATGGGCTCCTAAAAAAGTTGGCATGGTTACGTCCCAAAACTAATTCAATTAGACTCTAAACGACTTCGATCAAGACTTAACAACTCTAATTACAATCGTAAAGCCTTCAGCACGTTGTCCGGCATGTCATCTACTCGTTCGACACTTCATCCTAACCTCTAGCGCATCATTTTTTTTTTCGACGTATTGCTCTAGACATTTTGATCTCCCACATGATCCAATCTTCTTGGCACAATATTTGATCTTTTCAGTTCGATGCTTGAACTCATGGCATGAAGTCCATCCTTCAGCATGTCGACCAATCCTTCAGCTTGATGTCTAATCTCTAAAATGATACTTTATGACCTAACGTCTGATTCTCCTGCTTCAATGTTCGAGTTCATGATCAAAATTTTTTTATGTTACTTATTGCAAATGCTTAATAGTCCATAACCTCATCAATTGATTTTATCATCAAAATCCGAGATTCAACACCTATGGCATTAGACCCTCCTTCTAGCGCTATTATGAGAAGATGTTATTGACGTCTTGGTTTGTCCAACATAGTCTAGACTTGTGTGTGTAGAGATGTCCAAGGTGCCTCCAAGGTGAAAATGTTGAGCTCCTAAAATGTCACTTGCATGAAGATCGAAGTCGGAAGAGATTTCCTGACTCAGATTTATTCGATGCCCAAGTTAATAACTTAATATAGGTACTTGTGGATACAAGTGGTAAAAAATGAGCCATTGCAATTGCATTAAGAATAAATTTTTTATATTTGATTGTAAAAAGATAAAATATTTTATAGAATATATCATTTACCTCTAACAACCTTTCATTATTTTTTTATTCATCACATTATTTTTTTATTCATATGAATGATAATGGAGGAGATAGTACATAACTATATCCAAGTGGATAGACACGTAGTCTCTGTATCTTTCTTTCAACTTAACATTACAAAAAGTCACGTGTGGAACGATCATTAATCAATGATATTTTTTTTACCGAAAACTAATACATCTTCAACCTGTGAAGAGTTTTGAAGTACCATCAGTCACGTTTATGGTTGACGTTTGATCCATTTAATAAAAAAACGATGACACGAAGGAAATTGTTTTCGAACGTTGAGATAATAGATATGTAATAGGATAAAAAAACACCTTTCGAAGATAGTCTGTCTTTTGACATTTCTATATTTATAAAAATCATAAGAAAAGGTCACTTTGATAACATGTCGGAAAAATCACGTGGAAAATCCCACTACCAGTCAACGGTCAACACGATATTCTGTAAGGAGTAGGGGACGGAAACGGAAGACTTGCCCCTAACGGACCGTCTCGCTTCGTAGTAAAATTATACCGTCGACGGAATAAAAGAAGACGAAATTACAATTTTCGTTACTTTTTATTATCGAAAGAAAATAGAAAAAAAAGGGAGATGAGAACGATAGTGAAGAAAAGTGCAGTAAACGGACGTCTCCTCCGTTTCAGATTTGAGAACGGAGTCCTCCTTCCCTTTACTCACATAGTACTTTTCGTGTTTGCTGGTCGCTCTGCCTCTTTGATCGGTCTGTTTCGGTTTGGTTTGGTTTGTGTCGAGAGAGAAAGGAGTCCCCTTTTGGTGTCTTCTTTTTCTTCTTCTTTTACCGAGAACGGGAATGGAGAAGGGAGGCCAGAGAGTGGAAGCGGAGAGCTCCTCTACCTCCGCGGGAGGAGTCGTCGTCGTCCAGGAGAACAGCGACGCCGTGGGCGAGGAAACCGAAGTGGAGCTCGGCGGCCGCGATGTCGAGGATGAGGAAGTTGATGCTGATGAAGACGAGGAAGCCGGAGCCGATGGGTTCGTTCCCTCGCCGCTGATCCCCCTAAAGGATCAACTGGAGAAAGACAAGGTCTTGATGCTCTTTCTTCTTCCCTCTTTAGCCGATAATTTTTTCTTCCTTCGCCCTTTTCGGGGCGATTTTAGATCCATTTTACCGTAAAGACGCGATCTTTACTGCCGACTGATGCCGTGGTCTGAATGCTTTCTTCTGGTCGTTTCCCTTTTTCTCTTACGGTCATTTGCGATGTGTGGTTCCTCCAAAGATGCCATATTATTGGCGATTGAGGTCGGCTTAGTTTTCTTGACTGATAATGAGTGTTCGATGCACTTCTGTCTCCGTCTAAATCAGGTCTGCACTTTCGCCCTCGGCTTTACACTTCTATCTTCTTTTGACATTGAGATGGATCTGGCGCTGATCGTTGTTAAGAATCTACGGTTGCTTCTCTTGGTCGTGTTGTGTCTGTAAAATATCGCATACTTCCGTGACAAAATGATTTTTCCTCTATGGACATTTGAATTGGGCACTTCCTGTTCTTGTACATGACGGGGTTCTTTTCTTGGGAGATTGCCTAGATTTACTCGAGACAACGATTTTGTGCCACCTGATCCAGTTGCCAGGCAACATTAGCTCAAGTCACACATAAATCTGTAATGTAGGTTGTCTGGCTGCAAAATAGACCTTTCAACTAAACAGGTGGATTTTTCCTTTGTAGTAAAACCAGAGGATTGATTGGCCTTTTTCTTCATTTATCTGTTCCTTTATCAACAGTTGACAGTGATTATTTCAAACCCTTGTTACTTATACATCTTTTTTGTAGTTAAGTCAAATCAAAATGATTTGGGTTTGTCATTCAAATGATATGAAGCATTATAATGGTGATTCTAGAATTTTATTTTATATCTGTCTTGCTAGTCTCTTCGAATTTTTCTTGCTTGCAGCTGTCTCTTGTTGATTTTCTTGAAGAATCTGTTGCTAAAAAGAGTTAAATTCAGAAATCGACTTTTCGGATTAATAGAGCAGGAAGCCAATGAATAATGAGTATAAAGGATGTTTCTGCTCAAAGGAAACCCTTTTTCCATTTGGATAAACAATGAATTATACTTCCAGGCCCATTTGGATACATCTGTCATAACACTTGGCTGGTCTCAGGGCCATCAATATAGTACAACAATACCATATTGGATGTGCGGTGCAGCTGTTGATATTTTTGACATTTTCTTCCAATCTTACGTCTTATTCATCTATAAAACTGTATAATTTGTTAACCTTATTATAATTTTTCTTAAATTTCTTGATGATCATTTTACTTGGCAGTTGAAACTGCTGCTTAATTAGCATACCATCGTATAGAATTTATAGAAGTAATTACAGATGAACAGCATTGCCAATTGGAAAGTAGTCGTTTAGGGTCCTTTTCTTGTGTCTTGATGGTGTTCTTGATCTATTCTAGACAAGGTTTTGTAGTTTGACTGTATAGTTATGTTCTCTATTCTTCCACCCACTAGTTACTATAAATCAGCATTGCTGCAATGACTTTCTACTACACCACCCCCCCCCCCACCCCCAACTTTGTCTATCTTCGATTCTTCTCAATCAAGACCCTATTTGGTGTTCAATTTCAAGGGTCATTTATTCAGCTTGTAAAGAACTTTAAGTTATGGGTGAATCTGCAAATTACCATTTGCTGGCAAGATATGGTCATGGCATAGTCTAGAACTATTATTATTTTATTTTCCAAAAGATAGTTGATAATGTTACACCCTCAATTAGTCGCAAGCTAATCTGTGAACTAAACGGTCTACTTCCACTTGTAACATGAAGGGGACATCGTTTTGTCCTATATTTGTTATTCAATTACCAATCATTAGCTCTACATAAACAATTACATGTATTATATATAAGGTAATTCTCCAATGAAAACGTTAACATCAGGTACTTAGGTTGCCATGTAAAGATTTCAGTTTCTCTTACAGTTCTTTTATTGTTGATATATACAGTTGTTACTTCTCTGAGCCATTTTATTTATCTAGTTTGGCCATAAATGGACTTGTTGGTGGTTTATGACACTCTGTTACATCTACGTTCTAGCACTAGCTGATGTTTGTTTTGGGATATTAAAACCATGGCCTTGCTCCTAGATATCATTGGTTGCAAATCAAGTTGCCTTCACATGTAGATACAAACACTGAACTAGAGAGAATCATAGAACAAAACAACTCACATTCACTGGTTTCAACTGATGGGCATAATTTGTAGTGTTTTTTTTTTTTTAAGAAATAAGTTTCTAGTTGTCTTATTTATTGAACCCTTGTTTAAGCTTCTCCAAGTTTGTATTGCAGATAGTAAAAAGCAAGCATAAGTCTAACAGGATGCCAAGATACCTGCTTCAGGAGTAGGTGTTAGAGATGTAAAGTAGGGTTTTATCCTCTCTGATTGACCTATATCTCTTATTTTCTTTGTTTCCATGGAACAGAAGCAATGTCTTTTTCTCTTGCCTCTAGTTACAATGAGAAGTCAAGTTTAGTTTCTGCTTCAATATTATGGCTACTTCTTAAGTAAATATTGATTTGAAACCATCTGCCAAATTCTCACTCACATGAAAGAAGGTTTGTTAACTAGCTGTAAGCAAATTGTTGACAAATCCATTATCTTAAATCAAAGCTCGTTTATTATATCTTGCAGGAAGATGAAAGTCTGAGGAGATGGAAAGAAAAGCTGCTTGGCTGTGTTGAAGGAGAGTTGGATGGTCAGTGTTTTATTGTCTTATTTCTTCTTTATTTGATTATTGGAGGTTTTCACGACTCATAAACCTTCTGCTATGCTTTCTGTATATCTTTAGGCCAAACTGAACCTGAAGTTACATTTCACTCGATAGGAGTCGTATCTGAAGGCCATGTTGATTCAGTCACATCCTTACCAGTAGCAGAGATGCAAAACCGAGTTCTTTTTACTCTGAAGGAGGGATCTAAATATCGCCTCAAGTTGACATTCAGCGTTAGGCATAATATTGTCTCTGGCCTAACTTACTCGAACACAGTGTGGAAGAGAGGGCTTAAAGGTACAATCTTTTACATAGGAATGCCAACACAAAAGATAGAAATTCAACCTCAACCATCACAATGATTCAGTTAACAAGACATTTCATCTCTAAATAGACTATAAATTCTGGATTTTTTATGAGAAAGAAATAGTCATGTGAGCATGCATGACTAGTGTATACAGTCAAATATTGTCAAAGTTGTAACTAGAAGAATGCTGCAGGGTTAGACTGCTGCCGCAAGCGACCAGAGGTCACTCGTCCTTCTAATTACATATTGGTTTCTGTTCTCAGTTGATGATTTTGGATGATTTCTGTTTTGGTAACACCTGTGTGGTTAGATTAGCCAGTGGAAGATGTGATGCATAAGCTCCTCCAGGTTTTCCATTGAGTTATCTGTAACTATTAGATCTTGGTTGTGACAGTGGATCAAAATAAGGGAATGCTCGGTGCATTTGCTCCTCAACGTGATCCACACGAACTCTTGCTGGAAGAAGAGACCACTCCATTCGGGGTGCTTGCCCGAGGAATTTACTCGGCAAAACTTAAGGTACATTCTTGTTCTAGTGGCACAAGAAATTGGTTACTTAAAAACTACTTAGCTTCATCACTAGCTTTTCTCTTCCAGGATTTCACTGTTAAATCTTTTCGACCATCTTTTTTTCTTTTGGTTTTTGGTTGCCTGCAGTTTGAAGATGATGATAAGAGATGCTACTTGGAACTCGACTATTCCTTCGAGATCAAGAAACGCTGAGTGTGTATGCATCCTCTCTTCTAGGATTAATCATTGCGAGGTGCAACTGCATAAGGATTTTATACTGCAAAGTTAACAAGTTTTATGAGAGCATCGGAAGACCTCTTATAATTTGTATGTGGATCTACACCTGTATGTTTGTCCATTTGCGTATACTTGTATTAATTTGTTTGTATGCTTTATGCTCCTGATTATTACTGTGTGTGTGGTATCAACGTAGATGAAATTAAAATGGTTGCAGAGTGAGATTCTTATTAATTGTATAAAAGTTTTCCAAGCACAAGAATTCAGATTACAACTGATGGAAATTCAAAATTGGTCGGAGTCTAATCATCCGGCAAGCTTAGTGTTTAATTTGAAGCCCCCAGTTGAGCTGCACCAATCCGCATCAGGTGAAATGGATCCCAGTGGCTCTGGGACGACGTGATTAGGTGGTCTCGTTTTGACCGCAGAGTGAAGAGTAAGCAGCAGCCGTGCCTTCTCCTTCCCAGCCAATCGACACACGCATCTAAAGCTCACCACTGAAGAGTCAATCAAGATCTCCATTGTGCGGCCTCAATTCGCCCCTCCAAATCAAAGCCTCAGCAGCGCACACCCCGCAACCGTTCTTCTTCCCGCATCTCGAGGTCTCCTCCCTTGCGTGCGTGCGCGCGTCCATGGCTGCCTCGCTGACGGCCGCGGGGTGCAGAGCCCTCCCTTCCTCCTTCCATGGAAGCTGGACCAGCTCCTTCGCGGGTGAAGACCGCGCAGCGTTGGCCAGGCACGTCACCGTGGTCTTGGTTCGAGCTGCTCGGCCGCGGCGGTCATCTCCTAGGATGGGCAACGTGAACGAAGGCAAAGGCCTCTTCGCGCCGGTCGTCGTGCTGGTTCGCAACATCATCGGTCGCAAGCGATTCAATCAGCTCAGGGGGAAGTCTATCGCTCTCCATTCACAGGTCGGTGTGGATCTCCTCCTCTTCCTCATCGTGATGGCTTTTACTGATGGCTTTGTCGTTACACGCTCAGGTGATCACAGAGTTCTGCAAGACTATAGGTGCTGATGGTAAACAGAGGCAAGGTTTGATCCGATTGGCCAAAAAGAACGGGGAGAAACTTGGATTCCTGGCATGAGAGGTCATTCGATGCTTGTGGAAGAGGATATCCCCCATGAATGAGAATGTAAGAAAGTCGTAACACCTGTGTATCTTTATGCATCATAAGGTTGATTTGCTTCCTTCTCGGGGTGATCTTGCATCTTGTTCTCTGTGGCTGCTTTTTCTCTTATATGGTAAAGAGATTCTTCGTTAACTGATTTGATAGTAAAAGTTATTTGATAGAATTTTATAGTAAAAGTTATTTTGGTTTAACTGATTTTTCTTTTGTTGTGATTGTGATTTCAATAAAGTGCTACAGATTATACGAAGTCCTGTGTAAATAAACTACAAGATGCAAGATGATGCATAGAGAAGCATTTATGTTTCCCACGCAATGTAATGACTATAGCATAAAATAACAAACATCATTTATCTTACAACTCTTTAAGACCCCCATTATATAAGGTCATGGATGGTGCTTCACTCGCCCTTTGTACTGTCATATAATCAAAATCGATCTCTTTGGTATTTTATAGTGAGCTAAGATGTATTGCAAAACATAAGTCAGTCATCATACAAGTATCTTGGAACTTTGAGCCATACATGACTAATCAATTCACTAATGAGATAGATTTATCAATGTAAAATATAGAATTAGGAAAGAACCTCCTCCGACAAACATAATTAATTACACTCACTCAGTAACACAACTAAGAAATTGAGTCTTTATTCCTCCAACCCAGTTTTCATGGAAGATAGATATAGTTCTTCAGTGCCATTGATGAGCTCAGAGAGCTATAGGGACACTCTCTTGGCTTCTCAAAGAGCATCAAGTGTGAGAAGATAAAAGGGGAAATAGTTGACATCCATCTCATAAACGTCCAAGGTATTGTGTGAAATATAAGCACTGAGAGGATGCATTTTAACCTATTCGTAGAAACTGTTTGCCAAACTTGTGGGTAAGGATGAAAGCTGTCATGAGATGTCTGAAGTGGGTAGACATAGAGCTACTACTCCACACGACAAAAGATGGTCATGAAGGAAATCATCATCAAAGTTCTGAGAGTAACTCCATGGATCATAAGCAAAGCTTGTTGACCTGTGCCACAACGGCGTTGTCATGCCCCTCAACTCTGACCTCAACTTCCAAAACACTTGCTTCATTGACCTCCAACACTCCATGGACACCCTTCGACTTGAATCTTAACCAAATTCCTCACCTTACTCCTTCAATGCCACATGCTCGCGAGCTTATTATTTATAGCCCGCGTCAAGCGTCACTGTTCCATCACTAGCGTTGCCTTTATCATGTTGACGAGTTCCAAATGGATTCCTTATCCAAAAGCCTCGATCGAGAGTGAACAATTTTGATTGGCCTTCACGCCTCAAAAGCATCGACGAGCTTTCGGTGGCCATCCGACATCCATTCCCTACGTGGCATTTCCAGGGCCTGAAGAGGCAGTGGCATCTTTACCTGTCAGCAAAGGTTAAATTCTCACAAAAGTGACGTCTGAATGATCATAATCCTAGTAAGATCGTACTCTGTAGGAGTCAAAGCTCTTTTTTTAAGATGACTTCTGACACAGAACAACATATCCTCATTAGCTTCCTCACAGGACCAACACTCCAACTCATGCATCAACTCAAAACGTGAAATAACTGTTGTTGACACTATGGCTGCTCTGATCCATATTATTTGACCAGTGAAGACATGACTCAATTCTAAGAACTTTCAATCAATAGTTAAATTCCTTACTAACTAAGCAATAATTTAAAGCTTCAACAAATGCATGCAGTGGAATAGATTATTTTCCACGCACCAAATTTATAATGGGTATGAAATCAAAAAATGATGAGTGTAAGTCGAATGGGTAAGGATTCATACACATTAATCTGTTCCTACAAAAGACTATTAGAGTATGACCGACACAGTCAAATCGGTTTTGGTTTGACAGTAGTAGATGAAAACATTTATAAGTATTTTAATTCCTTTAGTTTAGTTGGATGAATCAAAAGGAACATACGAAGAAGCTATTTAATATAATATTAGTTTTGGTAATTAGTGATTAGACTTTGCATGTCTGTTGTTTGTAAACATATATCAAGTTTATTTGACTTTAAAGAACTTATCGCAGCTCCACAACTATTACCTTCATTAAGAAATAATCAAGTGGTATCTTCATTTTTTTCTTATCTTGGATGGAGATTTTAATTACATCCCAAGTTGGAGATATTTTTATCTTACCTGAACGTATTGCATGTGAGATGAGACTTAGAGTATTAAGGGTATATTTTCAAACATATTTGAAATATAAGGGTTCGATGCATCGATGTTTAGTAATTTTTTTTCAATTCGTATCAGGCCTGCATGCTATATTGAAAATACTTAAATGATGATGCAGTTAGTATTTAACACTTGTAAGATGTTAATATAATTTTTTAAATTCTAAAGTATCTTATATCTAAAAATATAAGATTGCTAAAATGATTTAGTAAGAAACCAATATAATTTATATTTTCTATAAGATAAAATTTTATTTTATTTTTTTTAAAAATATTTTATATAATTATATTATTTATTTATTATATATATGAGCCATTTGAAATTTTTTGTAAGACTTATTTTATTTATTTACTTATTATTTTAAATGAAAAATATGTGTTCACTTTTGAATAAACATTAAAAATATCATAAGGATATATTTATTATAAAATATTCAATAGACTTTTGAAATATAATTTTATCAAACAAAACTTATGTCAATGCTTATCTAAAATATAATTTTTATATAATGTTTATCAAACATTTAAAGTATTCTACAATTATACATTCATCACTTAGACATTTTTTTTTTTGACTACACATTAGAGATGAGAATGTGGTTCTTAAATCTTTTTTTATCTTGAGTAGGTGCATCACGTGTAAACGAGGTTCTTTAATTTTATCCTGAACAAATGCATTAAAAAAGGTGATACTTTCTTTAATATGAAGACGTGTTAGCTGCATTGGGCATGTTGTTTCTTTGAACGGATACATCACATGCAAAGGAAACTATTCGAGCGTATAGAGACTTGACTTACATTTATAAATTGGTTTTCACATGTTGACTTAACTAAAAATACATTAGATTGATATTGGTGAACGCATCGCTTGCAAGACAGACATTTTAGGGATGTATTATCTTTCATCTTTTTTTTATACTATATTTATAAATTCATCTATTTCTTCTTTATTATGTTTTGACATATGGCTCCAGTTGAACGTGATTCTATTTGAATTGCGTCGAGGCCATGGTTCCACTAGGCCGCATTAACTCCATCTGGGTTCGCCCATAATAGAATTGAGTTCCGTTTAGGTTCGTTGAACCTGCTTCCCTTGCAACAAACCCTTCCAGAAGCTTCGTCGGTGTGACGAGCATACTTTAAAGACCGCAGTTCGCCTCTTCTGCGTCATTCACCAATCGCCTCTTCCGCTGCCAATGCCCATTCTCTCTACTCTCTAGGGCTTCTCCCAAACCCTCCATCTTCGATCGTTTACCCATCGCTCGAACTATCATTTTGGAACCGTGGCGGACGGCCATGCCACGATGGAAGACGACGAGATCACCCAGGAGGATGCCTGGGCGGTCATCAACACCTACTTCGAGGAGAACTGCCTCGTGCGCCACCAGCTCAACTCCTTCGATGAGTTCATCATGAACACCATGTAGGAGATGGTGGACGAGTCCATCGATATCGAGATATGCCCCGAGCACCAGCACCACCCTGGCCGCCAGCTCGACTCCGACAAGGTCCCCCTCTCTTTTTCTCGTTGATTTGACTTATTGTCGTAATATCTATCAACTTGAATCAAATGATCTTTTCCCTCGAATTTGTTCCTGGAAAGACTTATTATATCATTACAATAAGCAAAAAGTCAAGCTTGACTCTCTTTTTTCTGGTTTAATATTGATTTTTCATTATAAACAGGTTTCTTTAACTTATGCTATCACAACATTTCTACTTCTTCTACTTTATATGACATGAGAGCTATGTACCTTTAGCTGCCAATCCTAGTGCCTGCCTTTTGACTTTAAATAGAAGAAAAAACCAATTTGTTTGGTTTTCAAATAGTACTCTGTATTATGACAAAATTCAAGAACAACCACACTGGAAAAAATACATTGATTATATTTATTTTATTTTTATTGATTAGATGGTTAGCTTTCTACCTGTACAATGTTAGCCAAAATTTTCAACAATTTATACCGACACAAGAGTCAAGTGGTTGCCTCTAGCCTTTTCTTTTTATAACACTTTAGCTGTAAATTAGATCAAAGCCCAATTAAATTAAGTCAAAGTTCTTATAATTACTTTTGGGATGCAAGCTTAGGTACATATATTACTAGCCTGATTTTAGACTATATAACTACAAAAGAAATTTTTATGATATGAAGAGTAGATATTCTGTTAACTGGATTGGGCTTGCTCTTATTACTGCCAATATAGTTTTGGAAAAGAATAGATAAATCTTTCTTCTTGAGGAATCATAACTATAACTATGCTAATTGTTTCTTTTCTTGAGGATGGAGACTTTGTTTCGAGTGATCGTCCTTATGGTGTAACACTAGAAAGTACTTTGAGCATATCACGTGGCTTTAGCACAAAATTTCATAATTGTGATACTTCAACGAGTTTACCAAGGTCAGGTTAGATCATGTAAATATGCAACTAAGAGCAAGTAACAGAGATGGTGTCCGACTTAGTGTTTCAAGTGCCCCTAGTTCTTCCGATCAAGGTTCTAGACCAGATGATATTGAATCTTTACGTGATGTATGTTTTAATTCCAAGATCCTTAGAATCGAATGTAGTTTTAGATGTTCATCAAATTGCATGTCGTGTTAGACATGTTGCACTTGTTACAAGGCAAGGGGAAGCATTTTCTTGGGGTGATGAATCTGGTAGGCTACTAATGTCACATCCCATATTTATAAAAAGAATGATAAATTAGTGTTTTATTATCCATAATTTACATAATAAACTTCCTCTTTTATTTTTTTTGAATTTAAATTCTTATCTTTACAATAGTAAATATTCTATTAGAAAAATGATCACATCTTCTTGGTAGAATTATAAGTCTCTTCCACCCAAGCTTCAAATCTATTATAAGATAGTAAATTACTCTAAAAATAAATATAAGATAAAACATATTAGCAATCACACATGCTGATAGGAACCTCAAAAAAATCATAAAAATAATCTTAAATATTCATGAAATATAAATAAATATCAAAAATTTAATAAGAAATGATAATATATCGATTCATCATAAAACTTATGCACCAGAAAAATGATGATAATTTCTCAAATAATAAATAAAATCATGTATTAGCCATATACAACACATACATAATAACTAGATAACAAAGGCGCACATCACACTCGATGGTGCACTCTCCCAATAATGGATGGAGAGGCATATTTCACGGGATGGATTCCTCTCAACAGCAGATGGAGATAATCTATATCGCACTCCCAACAGCGGATGGAGTGGTATCCCTCACCCGCTTAAGTGGGGACACGTTCCTTCTAATAGCGGATGGAGGAACCGTCTAACCATCACGTTTGACGGTCCGCTAATCCCCGAAGGGAATCGTCATACCTGCTCTCGAGGATATATAAACATCCATAATCATTCATTTACACTTATCCATTCACTCACACAGGTATTAAGAAATCAATATGATTAAACATTATGAGATATCATACTTGATGTAAATCTACTAGACTATGTTCGTTGGTGGCTCCATACTATGATGAGCCCATAGCTCCTTTCACAAGTTGCACTCCCAATATGGAATAATAGTCTAGTCACATCTAATACATGATATTAATAATATTAATATCATAAATATAAGAAATAAAAAACTAATAATCATTTGCAAATAACATCTTCAGATAAAACTTTAAATTAATTAAATCTAAAGGAATGAACCATCAATCTCTAAATATTCCTCAATCAACTAAAACCCTAATTGAAATAGCTCAATTGACTTTAAACCAAACTCATTCGATTATGATCTAACGAAACCAACCTCAATCCTTATAGAACTGGTTGGAATCACTCTAGTTTGGTCCTAATCTAGATTTGATTGATCTCAATTAGAGTCAAGTAGGTTTGAACGTAGTCAAGTTAGTTTAGAACCACCCTAAAACTGACTTTAACCGATCAAACCTATCTGATGTATGTTTTAATTCCAAGATCCTTAGAATCGAATGTAGTTTTAGATGTTCATCAAATTGCATGTCGTGTTAGACATGTTGCACTTGTTACAAGGCAAGGGGAAGCATTTCTTGGGGTGATGAATCTGGTAGGCTACTAATGTCACATCCCATATTTATAAAAAGAATGATAAATTAGTGTTTTATTATCCATAATTTACATAATAAACTTCCTCTTTTATTTTTTTTGAATTTAAATTCTTATCTTTACAATAGTAAATATTCTATTAGAAAAATGATCACATCTTCTTGGTAGAATTATAAGTCTCTTCCACCCAAGCTTCAAATCTATTATAAGATAGTAAATTACTCTAAAAATAAATATAAGAAAATAAAAAACTAATAATCATTTTCAAATAATAAATAAAATCATGTATTAGCCATATACAACACATACATAATAACTAGATAACAAAGGCGCACATCACACTCGATGGTGCACTCTCCCAATAATGGATGGAGAGGCATATTTCACGGGATGGATTCCTCTCAACAGCAGATGGAGATAATCTATATCGCACTCCCAACAGCGGATGGAGTGGTATCCCTCACCCGCTTAAGTGGGGACACGTTCCTTCTAATAGCGGATGGAGGAACCGTCTAACCATCACGTTTGACGGTCCGCTAATCCCCGAAGGGAATCGTCATACCTGCTCTCGAGGATATATAAACATCCATAATCATTCATTTACACTTATCCATTCACTCACACAGGTATTAAGAAATCAATATGATTAAACATTATGAGATATCATACTTGATGTAAATCTACTAGACTATGTTCGTTGGTGGCTCCATACTATGATGAGCCCATAGCTCCTTTCACAAGTTGCACTCCCAATATGGAATAATAGTCTAGTCACATCTAATACATGATATTAATAATATTAATATCATAAATATAAGAAAATAAAAAACTAATAATCATTTTCAAATAACATCTTCAGATAAAACTTTTAAATTAATTAAATCATAAAGGAATGAAACATCAATCTCTAAATATTCCTCAATCAACTAAAACCCTAATTGAAATAGCTCAATTGACTTAAACCAAACTCAATTCGATTATGATCTAACGAAACCAACCTCAAATCCTTATAGAACTGGTTTGGAATCACTCTAGTTTGGTCTAATCTAGATTTGATTGATCTCAATTAGATCAAGTAGGTTTGAACTAGTCAAGTTAGTTTAGAACCACCCTAAACTGACTTTAACCGATCAAACCTATCTGATTTAGTCAATTAACAAGCTCAAACCAATAGAGGGAGAGAAAATTAGACTATGTCGTATAATGCTAGCCCAAATCTGATTTAGTCTTAGATGGGTCACATACGCTACATATGCCTGTTATTAAGAAATCAATATGATTAAACATTATGAGATATCATACTTGATGTAAATCTACTAGACTATGTTCGTTGGTGGCTCCATACTATGATGAGCCCATAGCTCCTTTCACAAGTTGCACTCCCAATATGGAATAATAGTCTAGTCACATCTAATACATGATATTAATAATATTAATATCATAAATATAAGAAAATAAAAAACTAATAATCATTTTCAAATAATAAATAAAATCATGTATTAGCCATATACAACACATACATAATAACTAGATAACAAAGGCGCACATCACACTCGATGGTGCACTCTCCCAATAATGGATGGAGAGGCATATTTCACGGGATGGATTCCTCTCAACAGCAGATGGAGATAATCTATATCGCACTCCCAACAGCGGATGGAGTGGTATCCCTCACCCGCTTAAGTGGGGACACGTTCCTTCTAATAGCGGATGGAGGAACCGTCTAACCATCACGTTTGACGGTCCGCTAATCCCCGAAGGGCTAAGTCGATCTGGTCTAATAGATCAACTTGACTCAAGTCAGACCTAATTAAACTCATCTTAAAATAATTAAAGAATGACTCAATCCATTAATTAAAACTTTAAATTCATGATCTTAAATTTAAAACTAATTACATTATATAAATTCACACATACTTCTTAAAAACATAGATATATCTAATTAAATAAATTAAAACTATTATGTTAATCCAAAAATAAGAATTTTAATAATTAAATCAATATTAAAATTTACTTAAGCTTCAAAGATCAATATAAATCCAATAAGCATTCTAACATCACAAAATAATTATCATTATTTACTAATCATAAAATTTCAAAATTAAAACATCATATCATAAAATTATAATAATCTCAACATTAAGATTTCAAAATATAAATCAAAGCTAGTTAAAAAAAGAAATGATCCTACTTGACTATCCTTTCCTCGATATCATCTCTTCGGGAAGTCTTTTCCTCAATCGTCCTATTGTTAGGTTTGGTGAGAAATGAGGGAGGAGTAGTCCCCTTTATATAAGAGAAGATGAGATCTCCCTAAAAGGTAAGTAATAATTTAATTTTTATTTTTAATTTATTTTTATTTTCCTTTCACACACAAAGAGAGAAATATAATATTCGTTTCTTATAATTCACACACAAAGAATGGAATGTAAACTATTTACTTTCTAAAAATCAAATCACTCATTAGGAAATAAATTAATTAATAATTTAATTGATTAGTAGAATTTCTAACTTATCCACATGATTAACGAAACTAAATTTAATCATTTCCTTAACTAAAGAAAACAAACATAGAAATTAATAATAAAAAAATATATCATTTATAATAATTATTTTATGTTAAGCGAGAAATTATCAGTGATTACAACTACACCATGGAAATGACAAAGATGTAAGTTGGCCTCGTCTTGTTGAGTCGTTGGTACTATGGAATATAGATTATGTTGCATGTGGCGAATATCATACTTGTGCTATATCCATCGTCAGTGACTTGTTTACATGGGGAGATAGCACCCATAATACTGGACTTCTTGGTCATAGCAACGATGTCATCCACCGGATACCAAAAAAGGTTTCTAGCCCTATAGAAGGACTTCAAGTTCTGTCTATTGTATATGATACATGGCATTTGACAATAACTACTCCGCATGTACTATTGCATGCAGAGTGTGGCATACTGTAGCCATCATAGAGGTAATGGGGTAGACTAGTGTCAATGTCATATCCCACAAATTATTTATTGGGGTGATGGTGACAAATATCATCTAAGTCGTGGTGATAAGGAAGCACGTTTGGTCCCTACTTATGTTCCTTCACTTATTGACTATAACTTTCATTAGCTGGCCTGTGGGCATAACATAACTGTTGGCCGCACCACTTCTGGTCATGTTTTCACACTGGGCAGTACGTCTCATGGTCAGCTTGGAAACCCACAATATGATGCAGTACTAACATCATGCAGTGAAGTATACACATGGGGCAAAGGTTCTAATGGCCGACTAGGACATGGTGATACTGAAGATCGAAAAACACCTATAATTGTCGACAAGCATTTGTTTTTATTAGAAAGAGACCCAAATGCTATAATTGTGGATTGGTACATGCTTGTAGTTCCAAAAAAGTGTTGAAAGCTGCACTGGCGCCAACTCCAGGCAAACCACATTGTGTATGTGATTCTTGCTATTCAAAACTTAAAGCTGCTGAAGCTGGTGCTTCCTTGATAAGTAATAAGAAGAATGTAATTCCTCGTCGATCCATTGATATCAGGGAAAAATCAGACCGAGGGGATATAAGACCTTCAAAATTCCTATTATCATATAATACAGAACCACTCAAATATGTTGAAGCTAAATCAATGAAGACTGAAACTAAATCAGATCCTTTGTCAATATTGAGAGCTCCACAAGTTCCCTCGCTATTATAGCTGAAAGATCTCTCTTTTACTAGCTCACTGAGTGCACTTCAAACCACTTTAAAACCAATTGTAACATCAGCACCTCCACCTCCCGTAAATTCTAAGCCTACATCACCTTACTCAAGAAAGCCAAGCCCTCCATGCACTACAACTCTAGTATTCTCCAAAAACATTATTGATAGCCTCACAAGGACTAATGAACTACTAAACCAGGACCTCCAAAAGTTACAAGCCCAGGTATGCTGCAAAAGCTTTTAATTAGTATGAAGATGTCATTTCATTTTTGTTCTTTGCAACCTTAAGAACATCTCTGTGCCCTTTTCCAGGTCAAAAATTTGAAAAAAAAGATGTGAAGTACAGGAACTTGCCTTGCAGAATTAAGAAAAGAAAGTTCAAGACAAATCTGCCAAATTCAATGCTGCAGTGGAAATAATCAAGTCTCTTGATTCTCAGGAACCCTTATAAATAAAAATACATAATATTTTTGTAAAGATGAATATATGTACACCATTCTTTCTGTAACCTAAACTCTTTAGAAAGTTGCAAATGTTCCAATGTTTTCATTGTTATCGCTATCTCATGGTATTGGATGCAAATTCACTTTCATATTCTCTTGTTATCAGCAGTCAATTCTTAGTAGGCCTTTCTGATGACTGCAATTTTCTATGGTTACCTAATTGATGAACAAAGACTCTTAAAGTCTGAATTCACATTTGTAAAAATGACTAATTTTATTATCGACATATTATGTCATAGTTAACTAATAAAACCCTTATCAAGGCTTCTCAAAAAGTTGTTTATTAAAATGCCCTTTGTTTGCACTTATCTATAGCTTCTGAATCAGCGATGTATCTCCTCTTTGAATCGAGGATATAGTAATTTCCCTTCGATTTATCAATCTAAGTAGGAGACAATATATCCTAACATTATTAATCATTTTTTGATTCAAGGGGGTCATTCCATCTTAATTGAAAAATAAAATATTTTTTCAGGAATAAATCTAGTTCTCTTTTCTTATTTTTCTTTGATTGTTTTTTAACCTTTTTTAATATTTGATCTCGTGCAATCCTCTTCAAGATATTTCTTTTGGTTTTGTTTTTATAGATCTGGTACAAGATTTGATTGACCCTCGTTTTCTTGGTTGAAAATTTGAAATTCTATTTTAATGGAATCAATGTTTTGATTTTTTTACTAATATTATTTTGATTTTTATTTTTACTAATATTTTTTGAATTTGATTTTTACTAATAATTTTTTATTTTAATTTTTACTAATTTTTTTCATTTTCATTTTTACTATTTTTATTTTGATTTTTACTAATATTTTATTGATTTATATTTTTACTAATATTTTTTTATTTTGATTTTTACTAATATTTTTTTGATTATGACTTTTACTAATATTTTTCATTTTGAGTTTTAGTAATACTTTTTTCATTTTGATTTTGACTAATATCATTTTCATAATAAATATTAGAAAGAATTAATTTGATTGGTATGATCCTTGGTTTAATCTTATATGCATCAAAAGGTAACACAAAATCTGGGAAGAACCAAATTTCTAGATTTGATATGGTAGAATAATTTTGATTCATTCCCATCCAATGATTTTTTTTTTTTGATGAGTCTTAGTCTTAGTATTTTTATCAATTTCGGTACCGATATACATATCGGTCCAGTCCTTAATATCACTATTATTCTCAATATCACTATTGTTTCTAAGGCAAAAATGAAGAATTATATAATCCAAAAAAAATTTATCCGGATTTTTATGGGTATCGATAAAATATCCACTTTTTAGGTAATCATCAATAGTTATATTTAGTAATACATAAAACAATTCGGGTTTTAGTGTGTATGAGTTCTTTTTCTTTTTATATGAATATAATTTTAATGATTCTTTATTTTGAATAATACATTGTTGATTGACTCTATTTCACCATTTTTTCGGTACTAATCGAGACAATTTGCTTTGAGAAAAATTATATTGATAATGATCCTTTAACCCGATTTTCCATTTATTCATTGCAGACTTATTAATTTTTTTATGCCTTAATTTGGAATCAAATATTCCTTGTGTCATATAATAATACTTTATCTTATCTTTAATAAAAGGATAAGTCTCGTGATAATGCTGTCTAAATAAACTACAAGATGATGTTTCTTTTCAAATATGGTAGCATTGATATTTCTCGTGCGATATAATGTCTGTAACATAGAATAACAAACATCATTTATCTCAGTACTCTTTAAAACTCTCATTATATGAAGTCATGGATCTTCACTCGCCCTTTGTATTGTCATTTAATCAAAATTTATCTATTTTGGTATTTTACAGGGAGCTATGATGTGCCGCAAAAATTTAGATTTATCTGTTTCTATCTAAATCAAAATTTCCATTTGATTTAGATACAAAAGAAAAAGATAATATATTTCTGCATTTACAAAAGAGAATGATTTCTTTGATTTGATTTTGAATTTTCACTAATATTATTTTGAATTTTATTTTTACTAATATTTTTTTTATTTTGATTTTTACTAATATTTTTATGTTGATTTTTACTAATATTTTTTTTATTTTGATTTTTACTAATATTATTTTCATTTTGATTTTGACTAATATTATTTTCATTTTGATTTTGACTAATATTTTTTCATTTTGATTTTTACTAATATTTTTTTCATTTTAATTTGGACTAATATTTTTTTATTTTGATTTTGACTAATATCATTTTCATAATAAATTTTCATAATAATTTGATTGATATGATCCACGATTTAATCTAATATGCATCAAAAGGTAACACAAATTCTGGGAAGAACCAAGGTTCTAGATTTGATATGATAGAATAATTTTGATTCATTCTCATTCAATCAAAATTTTTTTTTTGATAGTCTTAGTTTTAGTATTTTATCAATTTTGGTACCGATATACATATCGATTTTGTCCTCAGTATCATTATTGTTCTCAATATCACTATTGTTTCTAAGACAAAAATGAAGAATTCTATAATTCAAATATTTTCTATCCAGATTTTTATGGGTATCAGTAAAATATCTTTTTTTTAGGTAATAATCAATAGTCATATTTAGTAATAGATAAAACAATTCGGGTTTCAGTGTGTATGAGTCTTTATTATTACTATAATTTATATATTCATGTGATAAAAGATCATATTTGTAGTGTTTTTAAAATTTTTCTTTTTGACTCTTTCATGAATCCACTACAGCATGAGAAAGGTTATTGCTCACGTGGAAAAGTAGCGTGATGTAAGCCTAACTCTTTTTATTTGCAAGCCTATTTGAGTCTTTAGTAATGCTGTAAGACTTATGTTGAGACAAGTTGCTGCCCAGGCAGTAAAAGACCACCTTTACTGTATGAATGATCTTTACCGTATGAATGATCCTGCATCGTCTAGCCTGCTCTATACTGGACTCGTCTAAATGTTTACTGTGTGCTATGCTGATGATGTTTTCCTTTTTTGCTTCCTCAAAAACACACTTGTTCTTTTTTTTCTAGGTTGGCAACATCAGCGAGGCACTTCACATGTGTAGCTGTGAGATGCTTGGTAATGGAAGGATCTTCACATGTGTAGCTGTGAGATGCTTGGTAATGAAAGGATCTTCACATGTGTAGCTGTGAGATGCTTGGTAATGAAAGGATGTATCATGGTCATACTGGATAGATGATGACTGCCATGATATTTATGAGACTGAAGCACATGGTTGATGATATGATCCAGTCAAGGAGTCGTGGCTTTATTGACATCCTCACCGGACAGCCAGCCCAAGGGCGATCTCGATATGGTGGGCTTCGATTTGGCGAGATTGCTAGATTGTTCATGGTGCTGCACACTGGCTCAAGGAGTGGCTATTCAACCAGAGCGATGCTTACAAGGTTCATGTGTGGTCTCATAGCTATTGCCAATCATCAGATCAGTTCTTTCGAGTGCAAAGGTTGCAAGAACAAAATTGACATTGTTTAAGTAACATTTTTCCATCTTTTATTGATCTCTCTCTTTTGGTTGGCAATTTAAGAGCTTAACCAACAATATATATATGCTTATTTATTCAGAATAACATTTTGTAATACTTTCATACATACCTATTGGTAATTACCAAGCCACTCCCGTCATCGTGCAGTCTAGTTTTGATCCCTTGCTTCCCTCGAACATAAAATGCCATGCACAAAATGCCATGCATACATCCGTCTGTTCCATAATTTTGATATGTCATGCCTCGATTTTTTGAAATGATAAAATCACTAACATGTAATGAAATATCGTCGTCTGTAATTGACATAGGTGCACATTCCATTTGCATTTAAGCTGATGTTACAGGAACTGATGGCTATGGCAATTGCTCCTAGACTGCAGACCAAGGATCAAAATAAGTGATGAGAATCAACTTTTGCAGTTGTAAAACATGCAAGTTTTTGGCTTAGAAGCATTGCCCTTGGATGATCGAACCATCAAGCCTTTGACTGATATGTATATGTATATATGTATATGTATATATATGTTTATGTATATGTATATATGTATATGTATATATATATATACCTCTTTCTTTTCTTTTTCTGTTTTTTTGGAAAGGAAGGCTGTGCTCCCTATATAGGCGTAAGCTAATGAGCAGCAGAAACTTGCCGAGGATAGAACGTCTTTTAACCATTCATAAAAATCTCTGTAATTGTTTGATGTACCATGGTCATGAAACTTTAGTACGGTTACTGTTCATGATGATTTGTTGTGCTTGATAGAATTTGAAAGCTTCTTGATTCCCCATTTGTAACATATGTAAAAGAATCAAAATGTATGGTGACAGGGAAAGTAAATTCTTCAACATATATTGCCATGCTGTCCAGTGGATTTTTTTAAAATTCTTCAACATATTTTTTATTTATATATTTTCTATTAATTTGGCGTTTATTCTTATCGACCAATGAAATACTTATGGTTTGATATATAATGAATTTTCCATACCTTCTTAAAGATAGACAAACTAGTTCGATAATTAATATTCTCCTTTTTATTAATTCTATAAGAGCTAGATATTTCTAAATCAGCATTATATCCAGATGTATCTCTCCTCTTTGAATATAGAATATTACAATTTCCCTTGAATTTATCAATCTAAGTAGGAGACAATATATCCTAACATTATTAATCATTTTTTGATTCAAGGGATCATCCGATCTTAATTAAAAAATAAAATATTTTTTTAAGAACAAATCTAGTTTTATTTTCATATTTTTCTTGGATTGTTTTTTTTGACCTTTTTTATTGTTTGATCTCATGCAATCCTCTCCACGATCTTTCTTTTGGTTTTAATTTTATAGATCTGGTACACGATTTGATTGACCCTTTTATTGGTTGAAATTTTGATATGTCATGCCTATTGGTAATTACCAAGCCACTCCCGTCATCGGGCAATCTAGTTTTGATCCCTTGCTTCCCTCGAACATAAAATGCCATGCACAAAATGCCATGCATACATCCGTCTGTTCCATAATTTTGATATGTCATGCCTCGATTTTTTGAAATGATAAAATCACTAACATGTAATGAAATATCGTCGTCTGTAATTGACATAAGTGCACATTCCATTTGCATTTAAGCTGATGTTACAGGAACTGATGGCTATGGCAATTGCTCCTAGACTGCAGACCAAGGATCAAAATAAGTAATGAGAATCAACTTTTGCAGTTGTAAAACATGCAAGTTTTTGGCTTAGAAGCACTGCCCTTGGATGATCGAACCATCAAGCATTTGACTGATATGTATATGTATATATATATATATATAGATATATATGTTTATGTATATGTATATATGTATATATATGTATATGTATATATATATATACCTCTTTCTTTTCTTTTTCTGTTTTTTCCGGAAAGGAAGGCTGTGCTCCCTATATAGGCGTAAGCTAATGAGCAGCAGAAACTTGCCGAGGATAGAACGTCTTTTAACCATTCATAAAAATCTCTGTAATTGTTTGATGTACCATGGTCATGAAACTTTAGTACGGTTACTGTTCATGATGATTTGTTGTGCTTGATAGAATTTGAAAGCTTCTTGATTCCCCATTTGTAACATATGTAAAAGAATCAAAATGTATGGTGACAGGGAAAGTAAATTCTTCAACATATATTGCCATGTTGTCCAGTGGATTTTTTTAAATTCTTCAACATATTTTTTATTTATATATTTTCTATTAATTTGGCGTTTATTCTTATCGACCAATGAAATACTTATGGTTTGATATATAATGAATTTTACATACCTTCTTAAAGATAGACAAACTAGTTCGATAATTAATATTCTCCTTTTTATTAATTCTATAAGAGCTAGATATTTCTAAATCAGCATTATATCCAGATGTATCTCTCCTCTTTGAATAGAGAATATTACAATTTCCCTTGAATTTATCAATCTAAGTAGGAGACAATATATCCTAACATTATTAATCATTTTTTGATTCAAGGGATCATCCGATCTTAATTAAAAAATAAAATATTTTTTTAAGATCAAATCTAGTTTTATTTTCATATTTTTCTTGGATTGTTTTTTTTTACCTTTTTTATTGTTTGATCTCATGCAATCCTCTCCACGATCTTTCTTTTGGTTTTAATTTTATAGATCTGGTACACGATTTGATTGACCCTTTTATTGGTTGAAATTTTGATATGTCATGCCTATTGGTAATTACCAAGCCACTCCCGTCATCGGACAATCTAGTTTTGATCCCTTGCTTCCCTCGAACATAAAATGCCATGCACAAAATGCCATGCATACATCCGTCTGTTCCATAATTTTGATATGTCATGCCTCGATTTTTTGAAATGATAAAATCACTAACATGTAATGAAATATCGTCGTCTGTAATTGACATAAGTGCACATTCCATTTGCATTTAAGCTGATGTTACAGGAACTGATGGCTATGGCAATTGCTCCTAGACTGCAGACCAAGGATCAAAATAAGTAATGAGAATCAACTTTTGCAGTTGTAAAACATGCAAGTTTTTGGCTTAGAAGCACTGCCCTTGGATGATCGAACCATCAAGCATTTGACTGATATGTATATGTATATATATGTATATAGATATATATGTTTATGTATATGTATATATATGTATATATATGTATATGTATATATATATATACCTCTTTCTTTTCTTTTTCTGTTTTTTCCGGAAAGGAAGGCTGTGCTCCCTATATAGGCATAAGCTAATGAGCAGCAGAAACTTGCCGATGATAGAACGTCTTTTAACCATTCATAAAAATCTCTGTAATTGTTTGATGTACCATGGTCATGAAACTTTAGTATGGTTACTGTTCATGATGATTTGTTGTGCTTGATAGAATTTGAAAGCTTCTTGATTCCCCATTTGTAACATATGTAAAAGAATCAAAATGTATGGTGACAGGGAAAGTAAATTCTTCAACATATATTGCCATGTTGTCCAGTGGATTTTTTTAAATTCTTCAACATATTTTTTATTTATATATTTTCTATTAATTTGGCGTTTATTCTTATCGACCAATGAAATACTTATGGTTTGATATATAATGAATTTTCCATACCTTCTTAAAGATAGACAAACTAGTTCGATAATTAATATTCTCCTTTTTATTAATTCTATAAGAGCTAGATATTTCTAAATCAGCATTATATCCAGATGTATCTCTCCTCTTTGAATAGAGAATATTACAATTTCCCTTGAATTTATCAATCTAAGTAGGAGACAATATATCCTAACATTATTAATCATTTTTTGATTCAAGAGATCATCCGATCTTAATTAAAAAATAAAATATTTTTTTAAGAACAAATCTAGTTTTATTTTCATATTTTTCTTGGATTGTTTTTTTTTACCTTTTTTATTGTTTGATCTCATGCAATCCTCTCCACGATCTTTCTTTTGGTTTTAATTTTATAGATCTGGTACACGATTTGATTGACCCTTTTATTGGTTGAAATTTTGATATGTCATGCCTATTGGTAATTACCAAGCCACTCCCGTCATCGGGTCGGGCAATCTAGTTTTGATCCCTTGCTTCCCTCGAACATAAAATGCCATGCATACATCCGTCTGTTCCATAATTTTGATATGTCATGCCTCGATTTTTTGAAATGATAAAATCACTAACATGTAATGAAATATCGTCGTCTGTAATTGACATAAGTGCACATTCCATTTGCATTTAAGCTGATGTTACAGGAACTGATGGCTATGGCAATTGCTCCTAGACTGCAGACCAAGGATCAAAATAAGTAATGAGAATCAACTTTTGCAGTTGTAAAACATGCAAGTTTTTGGCTTAGAAGCACTGCCCTTGGATGATCGAACCATCAAGCATTTGACTGATATGTATATGTATATATATATATATAGATATATATGTTTATGTATATGTATATATATGTATATATATGTATATGTATATATATATATACCTCTTTCTTTTCTTTTTCTGTTTTTTCCGGAAAGGAAGGCTGTGCTCCCTATATAGGCGTAAGCTAATGAGCAGCAGAAACTTGCCGAGGATAGAACGTCTTTTAACCATTCATAAAAATCTCTGTAATTGTTTGATGTACCATGGTCATGAAACTTTAGTACGGTTACTGTTCATGATGATTTGTTGTGCTTGATAGAATTTGAAAGCTTCTTGATTCCCCATTTGTAACATATGTAAAAGAATCAAAATGTATGGTGACAGGGAAAGTAAATTCTTCAACATATATTGCCATGTTGTCCAGTGGATTTTTTTAAATTCTTCAACATATTTTTTATTTATATATTTTCTATTAATTTGGCGTTTATTCTTATCGACCAATGAAATACTTATGGTTTGATATATAATGAATTTTACATACCTTCTTAAAGATAGACAAACTAGTTCGATAATTAATATTCTCCTTTTTATTAATTCTATAAGAGCTAGATATTTCTAAATCAGCATTATATCCAGATGTATCTCTCCTCTTTGAATAGAGAATATTACAATTTCCCTTGAATTTATCAATCTAAGTAGGAGACAATATATCCTAACATTATTAATCATTTTTTGATTCAAGGGATCATCCGATCTTAATTAAAAAATAAAATATTTTTTTAAGAACAAATCTAGTTTTATTTTCATATTTTTCTTGGATTGTTTTTTTTTACCTTTCTTATTGTTTGATCTCATGCAATCCTCTCCACGATCTTTCTTTTGGTTTTAATTTTATAGATCTGGTACACGATTTGATTGACCCTTTTATTTGTTGAAATTTTAAAATTCTATTTTAACGGAATCATTAATGTTTTGATTTTTCACTAATATTATTTTGATTTTTATTTTTACTAATATTTTTTTATTTTATTTTATTTTTACTAATATTTTTTTATTATTTTGATTTTAATTTTAATTTTTACTAATTCTATTTTAATGGAGTCATTAATTTTTTACTAATATTTTTTTGATTTTGATTTTTACTAATATTTTTTATTTTGATTTTTACTAATATTTCATTTTGATTTTGACTAATATTATTTTTATTTTGATTTTGACTAATAATTTTTCATTTTGATTTTTACTAATATTTTTTTCATTTTGATTTTGACTAATATTATTTTCATTTTGATTTTGACTAATATCATTTTCATAATAAATATTAGAAAGAAGTAATTTGATTGGTATGATCTACGATTTAATATAATATGCATTAAAAGGTAACACAAATTTTGGTAAGAACCAAGGTTCTAGATTTGATATGGTAGAATAATTTTGATTCATTCCCATTCAATCAATGTTTTTTTTTTTGATAGTCTTAGTCTTAGTATTTTTATCAATTTCGGTACCGATTTACATATCAGTTCAGTTCTCAGTATCACTATTATTCTCGTTATCACCATTGTTTCTAAGCCAAAAATAAAGAATTCTATAATTCAAATCTTCATGTTGCACTTAGCACGAGTTATGATCGCAGATCACGTGGTGGCTTCATCGGTGACATTGACACGGAGCTTCTGGCCACCCTCGCAGTGCAGGCCAACGCTGCAGTAGAAGTAGTGGACATCGGCCTTCGTTAGCTCCAGGATGGTGGGTCCCACGAACTGCACATCCTCCACATTGGTTTGCTTGCAGTAGATGAACTCCTCCTCCTCGGACGCCTCTATCACGTTCTGCAACCCCGTCGTGTACAAGAACACTGTCGTCCCCAACACCAATCCATGTAGTCCCGCAGAATGGAGAGAGAAAACAAAAGGAAATAGTGATTGATCATTCATTTCTTTTCCTTTTGTTTTCTTGGATATTAAACTAAATAAGATGAGCATTTTAAGCTAATTAAGATAGTGAAATGGATGTCTTCGTGTTGTACGACGTTCAATGTAATGAGAATATCTTCTAATTAAAAGAGTATATTGATACGAACCGAGCTTATCCCCCACGAAGAAGCTCTGTTTATTAGCCCATTCCTCGTAGAACATCTTGTCGGGTGGGATCTTCCACCCGTAGCTGCCTCCGACAATGTGGATCTTTTGGTGGGCATGTGACACGGTCACAAAGCAACTCATGGCGACCACCAGGAGCAAGAGGGTGCGGTGCGCTTCTGCCATCTCGCTTGTTCTTCCCCTTCCCCTTCTGTTAGCTCTCGATCGTCTCACCTCTATGGCTGATTGGGGGAGCAAACGAGCAAGGAACAAGAACGAAGCAAAGGAAGACTTATATAGATCCATTCCTTAATCTTTGTCTAAATTTAGCTCACACCACACAGATGGAGCAAACACATCCACAACTTTTTTAGGTTGAGGCAGCAAATTTAGCTCTCTCTCTCTCTCTCATGCTCATCCTAACAATCAATCCACACACATTCTTCTGTCACCGCCCTAATTGGCATTTGCGTAGTCATCGTAGTCTCAATGCATTATTTACTTGGTCAAAAAGATCGAGGTTTCAGTGAATCATCATATCGATGATACACAAAATTATCATAGCATTTTTATATATCAACGTATATGTTTGATATATGATTATTGAGGGCATCACGTAAATGAAGATAATATGGTAGCTTACTTTGAACAGGGATCAGGATATACTGTGAATCCAGCAATCAGAATGCCTGATGAGGAGTTTCTTGGGGTGCATCATTCATAGTTTATCTTAAATACTTCTAATACAATGGTGTCATATCTCGAGTTCAAACACTTCGTTGTCACAGCCATGGTCATTTAAGAAACAAGGGAAGACAATGTCCATCATGATATCATATATTTGGTCAAGGAAAACTCCAGCGAAGAAGATGAAACAACATGACACAAACGAAAGACGAAGATAAGGATTCATCAAAACTTTCCTTTCTCTTCATCTGCACAGCACATGGTGTAGAGCACAAGGTTTTTTCCTGTACAGATGCCTCTCTTGGCACAAGGTTGTGTTGGCAGGCATGAATTTGAAAGGCATGAAGGGGATGTTCATCGGGCAGGTGCCTCGGTCTCAACCTTCCTCCACATGAGCACCTCCCTCCTCATCTTCCGAGGAAGAAGACAAAAATGCTAGCGCACAAGGGGTCCTCCGGTGGGTTAGTCCATGAGGTCCGAGGGGCCCAGGCTAAAGCCCCAACTCGCAAGGGGGCAATTGGGAAAGCTCCTCGTGGGGAGGGGAGCAGCAAATGCCGAGGTAAAGGGGCATGTTGGCCTAAATTGATGCGGGATCTTTGTTGCACAAGAGCTTGTTAAGCAATTGAGCCCTTCTACGCCTTGTTTTCTTTCTTTTTTTTCTCTCTTATACACTAAGTATTTGTTTAATTACTTATAAATCTCTTTTTATGAGATGTCAAAACTTGTCTATCACTCATTCGCTTAAGCTAATCATTTTTTTTTTTAGGACCTATATGAGGTTGTATCTTGATTGACTTTTGCAAACGGATAATGCCAGGATGCCTTATGATATAGGTAATTCTAACTAAGTCTATGATAGCATGCTTGCAATGCCTTTATCAATGAATCGTTTGTCACTTATGTTTGCTTGTACGATTATTTGACAATATGTTTTACCTTAAGTTTGCAAGTTGTATAGTGACTGATCGTCAGATTGGGCAAAATTATCCTAAAATTATCAAAGTTTCGCATGCCATTGTCTATCTTCTAGAAGCTATGGTTTGGTTGGAAACATTAGTCATCTTAGTTCCCTTGAACTATCCGGGTGGCATAGGACTAGATGGGGCCTTGAGATAGTGGTGGGTGCTTTTTGGATACACAAGTTCACTTGTATATAATTTGTGGAATTGTGATTATTTTTTTACCTTATGAAGTTTTTATTTTTCTCTTCCTCTTTTTTCTCTCTTGCATAAGTTTTTTTTTTTTGCGTTATAAAGTTCTTATTGTGATTATTTTTGTTGAGTTGCTTACAAGCTATCATCTTTTATGAGACGTCGAGACTTATTTATCGCTCAATTTCTTAAGCTGATCAACTTTCTTTTACAGATTATTTGAGACCTGTACGAGGTTATTCTTGGGTTGACCCTTTGCGAATGGATAATGTAAGAATGGCATACGACTTGAATAATTCTAGCTAATTCTGTAATAATATAATTGATATCTATATATTACTTGAATGATACCTCAATACCATATCCCAAGGGATCGGACTGAGCCCTGCCTCAACAAACCAATCTTGTGCCCAAGTCGTAAACCTTAACCAAAAAACCAGCTATGGCGAACATACACCTCAACGATGTCTGAATCATACACCTCGGTCAAACATGACACCCCAACGAGAAAGCGTGCTACGACAGACATGCCTGGGTCATGTGGCCCAGAAAGAAGGCTCATTGTGGTAGACAAAGGAGAGGGAGTCAAGTCGCTCGATCACCCTTAACACAAAGATGTACCTCGAGCCCTTATATTAGGAACTCGAGGCAATTCGGGTTTCAGTGTGTATGAGTTCTTACTATCTCCAAAATTTATATATTCATGTGATAAAAGATCATATCTGTAGTGTTTTTAAAATTTCTTTTTGACTCATCGATAAATCCACTGCATAAAAATTTTCATTCATGTAATGAATTAATCGGTCTTTTTCTTTTTTATATGAATACAATTTCATTGATTCTTTATTTTGAATAGTACAATGTTGACTGACTCTATTTCGCCATTTTTTGGGTACTAATCGAGACTATTTTCTTTGAGAAAAATTATATTGATAATGACCATTTAACCAGCTTTTCCATTTATTCATTCCAGACTTATTAATTTTCTTATGCCTTGATTTGTAATCAAATATTCCTTGTGTCATACAATAATACTTCATCTTATCTTTAATAAAAGGATAGGTCTTGTGATTGTGTTGTCTAAATAAACCGTAAGATTATGTTTCTTTTCAGATAGGAAAGAATTGATATTTCTTGTGTGATGTAATGACTATAGCATAAAATAACAAATATCATTCATCTCAGCACTCTTTAAAACTCTCATTGTATGAAGTCATGGATCGTGCTTCACTCACCCTTTGTATTATCATATAATCAAAATTGATCTATTTTGGTATTTTCCAGTGAGCTATGATGTGTTGCAAAATTTAGATTTATCTGTTTCTATTTAAATCAAATTTTCCATTTGATTTAGATAGAAAAGAAAAGGATAATATATTTCTGCATTTACAAAAAAAATGATTTCTTTGCACTTAAAAACATACCATATGCGTATATCTTTCGGTTTTTATTTACTGAAAACGGCATGTGATATATAGGAAATATATTATTAAATAATTCTAAATCATGGCTACATACGTATCCTTAACATACTCAAACGACTATCATTATTGATATCAAACCAATAGCGATTCATACAAGCTAAATCATCTAATCGGTAACTGGGCCAAAGAAACAATTTGTATTTAATTAATTTATTTAAATCCGTATTAAGATGTTTGTCCTCATTTAAAAATTGTTTAGAGTTTCTTATGTTGTTTTTGTTGCAAAATACTAGATTTCTATTTACAATATCCCGATTATAAGAGTTGAAACAAATTAGAATTCTGAATTCTCTACGATGTCTAGAAGATAGAATATTTTTAGGAACAAAGAAATTATAATGATCTTGATCCCCATTCATAAATATATTGCCATGTCGTCCAGTGGATTTTTTTAAATTCTTCTTATCAACATATTTTTTTATATATTTTCTTTTAATTTGGTGTTTACTCTTATCGACCAATGAAATATTTATGGTTTGATATATAATGAATTTTCCATCCCTTCTTAAAGATAGACGAATTGGTTCGATAATTAATATTCTCATTTTTATTAATTCTGTAAGAGTTAGATCTTTCAGAATCAGCATTACATCCAATTATATCTCTCCTCTTTGAATCAATAATATAGTGATTTCCCTTATATTTATCAATCTAAGTAAGAGACAATATATCATAATATTATTAATCATTTTTTGATTCAAGGGGTCATCCCATCTAAATTGAAAAATAAAATATTTTTTCAGGAACAAATCTAGTTCTCTTTCCTTATTTTTCTTGGATTGTTTTTTTGTTTTACCTTTTTTAATATTTGATCTCATGTAATCCTCTTCAAGATATTTATTTTGGTTTCGTTTTTGTAGATTTGGTATACGATTTTATTGACCCTATTTTTCTTGGTTGGAATTTTGAAATTCTATTTTAACGAAATCATTGATGTTTTGATTTTTACTATTATTATTTTGTTTTCATATTTACTAATATTTTTTTGATTTTGATTTTTACTAATATTTTTTCAATTTTTATTTTTACTAATATTTTTTTATTTTTACTAATATTTTTTATTTTGATTTTTACTAATATTTTTTATTTTGATTTTTACTAATATCATTTTCATAATAAATATTAGAAAGAAGTAATTTGATTAGTATGATCTACGGTTTAATCGTATATGCATCAAAAGGTAACACAAATTTTGGGAAGAACTAAGGTTCTAGATTTAATATGATAGAATAATTTCGATTCATTCTCATCCAGTCTTTTTTTTTTTTTTTTTTGATGAGTCTTAGTCTTAGTATTTTTATCAATTCCTTCCCATCCAATTAGAATAATTTCGTGCGCCACCAGCTCAAATCCTTTGATGAGTTCATCAAGAACACGATGCAAGAGATCGTGGACGAGTCCACCGACATCGAGATATGCCCCGAACGCCAGCACCACCCTGACCGTAAGCCCGACTCTGACGAGGTCCCCCTCTCTTTTCCTCGTTGATTGGAAATGGTCACGATTGATATGTACATCTATTTCTTAGTCGATTGATTAGGAACATCGTGCTCTGTCGCTTCTTGCTGTGCAATCTATCAACTTGAATCGAATGATCTTTTCTCTCGAATTTATTTAGGAAAAGAAGGGTTTCCCTCTTCTGAGTCATCCTGCCATGATATTTATGAGACTGAAGCACATAGTTGATGATATGATCCAGTCAAGGAGTCATGGCCCTATTGACATCCTCGTCGGACAACTAGCCCAAGGGTTATCTCGATATGATGGGCTTCGATTTGGCGAGATTGCTAGATTGCTCATGGTGCTACACACTGGCTCAAGGAGTGGCTGTTCAACCAGAGCGATGCTTATAGGATTCATGTGTGGTCTCATAGCTATTGCCAATCTTCAGACGAGTTCTTTCGAGTGCAAAGGTTGCAAGAATAAAATTGGCATTATTCAAGTAACATTTTTCCATCTTCTTTTAGTGTTCTCTCTCTTCCAACGTGGTTGGCAGTTTAAGAGCTTAACCAACAACATATATATGCTTATTTATTCAGAATAACATTTCATAATACTTTCAGACATACCTAATGGTAATTACCAAGCCACTCCCATCATCGTGTAGTCTTGTTTTGATCCCTTGCTTCCCTCCAACATAAAATGTCATGCATACATCTGTCCGTTCTATTAATTTGATATGTCATGCCTCGATTTTTTGAAATGATAACATCGCAAACATGTAATGAAATATTGTCGTCTATAATTGACACAGGTGCACATTCCATTTGCATTTAAGCCGATGTTACAGGAATTGATGGCTATTGCAATTGCTCCTAGACTGCAGACCAAGGATCAAAAGAAGTGATGAGAATCAATTTTTGCAGTTGTAAAACATGCAAGTTTTTGGCTTAGAAGCACTACCCTTGGATGATCGAACCATCAAGCCTTTGATTGATATATATACCTCTTTCTTTTCTTTTTTTGCTTTTTTGGAAAGGAAGGCTGTGCTCCCTATACAGGCATAAGCTAATGAGCAGCAGAAACTTGTTGACGATAGAACATCTTTTAACCCTTCATAAAAATCTCTGTAATTGTTGGATGTACCATGGTCTTGAAACTTTAGTATGGTTACTGTTCATGATGATTTGTTGTGCTTGATAGAATTTGAAAGCTTCTTGATTCCCTATTTGTAACATATGAAAGAGAATCGAAATGTATGGTGACAAGGAAAGTAAGCATTATACTGTTGACTCACCCAATCACGATGGTCTATGTTTTTTTAACTTGTTTTCTTCCTCCTAGAAAACCAAGTGTCCTTTGTTACGTTAGCTCGTCTTTCTGTAGTGGGATCTAGTCATTGGAACTGTTAAAAAAGTACAACCGAGACCAACTCGCATGAAGGATGAAGACGATGGAAGACAACTTCTTCTAAGTCGATACTAACTAAACATCAGTACAAGGTGTCAGCTTCGTGGGAATTCTAACAAGAATCAAACATATAGTGCTTACGATAGCTACTATGATGTCCTAGGTGGACCTGACTCCTTTAGGAATCACAACAAGGTCTCCTGCGCCGAACTCCACACATTGAGACGAACCCTCGTTGTAGGGTTTCACCTTCCCTTTGAGAAGACAGCACGTCTCTTGTGCATCAAACCTGAGAAGATACCTGCCCGGAGAGCAACCCCACCTATATAACAGCGATACGATGAGCTATTTATCCCTCAGAAACAACATAGACCCCAAGATGAGCTTGACGGTGGAGTTGTGTACTCACTTGGGCCATGACCTGATTCCCAGCTCTAACAAGCGCCACTTGGGTGGGTCTCTCTCCACGACGATGGTGAGGTTGGCGGCATCTGTTTGCGGCGGCGCATCCCCTGTCGACGACGTAGCCATGAAAGAAGAAGTCGCAGGTGAAGTAGTAACCTGCGGAAGCACGAGAGAACAAAATTGCAGCAAAACAAGAAAGGCCAGCCTTAGAAGACAAAAAGGATGGGTTGTTACATAGAAGAGGAGGGCAAGTCGGTCGGTAGAAAACTTGCGTGGTTGCAGCATTTGGAGAAGACAGATTCCAAGGCCGCTCATGGGGGGTGCCATGTGTTTGCTCTACTGCTAGTCTCGTCGACCTCAGGACGTCTTGATGTGGTCAAGGAAAAGATTCCTTGTTCATATTTCTGGCACCTCCAACACTAGTTATTATCCGAAACTATATAACAACAGCAGCAGTAGCAATAACTATTATCCATAACTATATACTGACATAAAAAAACAAAAGGAATACGTAAGGCTCTATTAGTGTTCGATGGCAGAACCAAAAAGAAGAAATATTAAGCTATGGAGATGTGTGCATTAGTCAATTAACCGGAGGTATATTTCGTTGATCAAACCCCACAACGAAACGGCGCTGCCATCCGTAGAGACTTTGCGATGTGAGACGGGATCGATCGTCCATTCTGACTCGTGCTCGCCAAACTCGGGACTTGGGTCTCCACCTTAAAATTTTCCCACAACGAGCGGACGAACAAAGAAGGACACAAAAAGAGAATCTTTTGCCCCCCCCTCTTCCTCTCTCTCTCTCTCTCTCTCTCTCATCTATCTTGTTGATCCAACTAATTCAACGTACGCTCGTCCACCATTGCCCCAAATTTTTATATCATTTGACATCATTCTTCTTTCTTTTGTTATGAGTCCGAGAGAAGGGAGGAGGCCACGGATCGACCGGTGGTTTTGAAGCTGGAGCCTCTCTCATCTTTCTTTCCTTTCTTCTTTACCCTCCTCGGCGGTGATTGATTAGGGGTCATGAGATCGGAGAATGAGCGGCAGCGGCTGCGGGGCCTTCTCGAGGAAGAATCGGAGGAGGAACGATAGGGGTTTGATTGATGTTAGGTGAAGGCGTCAGTGCTGGCGTGGGTTGGGAGGCGAATCATCAACTTCTCATCGATGGAGACGTGGTGGTTGCCAAGGAATGCTGCTTCTGATGCTCCGCTTCCTAATTCTACCCGACTATCCTCTCAGATGGAATGGCAGATCCAGCCAATTATGGGAACCCCGACCGTGACATACAACAGGTAGGTTTTGTAGATTGAATTCTAGCCATTTTCAATCCCTTCCGGTGGGCACCTTTAGTATTTATTTTAATTTGTAATCTTATTATTATTTGCTTGCTTCTTGTGTCATTTCGATGTAATGAATCTTTGGTTTATGAAGATAATATCAACGAAAATAATTTTATTTTCTTTGTTCACGATTCCAGGATGCATCAATGTGTGTGAAAAAATAGCACTATGTTAGTTTTGGTATATGTCAACTGTGAGATCAGATGTTGAAAAATTGACGCCAGGCAAAAGAGAGATCGATGAATGAAATATTCTGCATCCAAAGTTTAACCATGACTGGATTGATAGTTCTATTCATTTCTTCAGTTTCTTAAATGTCTTAATGAAGAATATTAGCTTGTTTTCTCACATATTAGCTTGTTTTCTTTGAAACTTTTCTACTACACCTTAATAATAATAATAATAATAATCCTAGGTCTCCATGGAGGTGGTTCCTTTGTTCTGTTTTTCTTTTCCTCTCATTAGGTTATGTCTAGACATTGTTCATATGCTTCATTACAGTATGCTCCACATAGTCGTCATATTTTTGGGTCCATTTAAGATTTCTCAGTTACTATAATAAACATCACATTTATAGATTTACTCCTTCCTCTTTTTATTTTTCGGAAGTTGTTTAAATAGCATGCATTTAGAATTAGAATAAAACACTTTATTAATCTAGCTTCTCATTAGAATCCTGGTCCTCCTCTTCTTCCGGGAGCTGGCTGAATGCTAATTGGGTGTCAGTGCAAGATCATTAGGCTTTATCAAATAGTTAATTATACTTCCAAAGTGTTAATGTTCCTCATTGTCATGCTTGCCCTCTAAGTAATTAGTAATTTAGAAGAATAAAGACTTTTTTCGATGTTAACCAAATAGGGATGAGCTATTGTGTGGAACTTTGACATTTGAATTCTTTGCATCAACAAGGCTTTTACTAAGCTGTGCTAAGCATCTTTTGTATCTTTAATCTATTTGTAGTACATCAAAAGCCCATTTTTGAAAAATGAAATTTGAATTACTTATTTTTGTTGGATAAATTATGTGGATGAATCGCTCCACCAGATTTCTTATGCTAGAAACACATGTAAGTAAAAACTATATGAATATCATCCATTCTTCACGGGTAATTGATATTTTGAAGAGGCAAGAGTGTGTAGTACGACAACAATAATTGTCATCATAGTAATTATTACTATTTGATGGAAGGGGAGCAATGCCTCAATTCACTGCATATGATACAACATCAAAGCTGCAGATAGGATACAAATACATATCCAGGTCTAACTGCAATTGATGATCACAGCTATCATCTAAAGGTTGATATTAGAGCTGGAGTAGTACAAAAAGTGTAAGACACCTTAGAACATGTGATGTTTGGTGCTAGTCATTTACATATATAAGTTTCATCCAATTTTTCTGATATACTGGATCCACCTCGATTTTCTAGATCCTAAACCTTTTTCCCTGAAAGATTGTGGGAGATGCATTCCAACATAAGCATAATATGAACAAATAAATATTTCCACATTTATGTATATGATAGATGCATTGAATCTTTAGGTTAACAAAGAGCACATAAATGCAGCTCTGGAACCATTTTTTTCATAACATTGCTACATCTCAAAACAATATTTGCTATCCCAATTTTGTAGGCTACTATAATTACTTTGTTGATGTTTTATTATTTTGTTTTAAAGTTGAAATATTTGCAAGCCAAGGTTGTGTTGGTTTATTCTATCTTCTATTGCACCGACGGTAAATTGATGTTATTGTCTTTAGCGAAATAATGATTCTAAATCTTGCCTTATGTTGGAGATATAATGCATGGATTGAGAAGTTTTATCAAAAGAGTATTTTGTGCCTTGATTTTATATTTAAATAACAAGTATATGCCAATATGAACCTAACTGTTGCTTTTGATATGAATTATTAAAGAAGAATATGTATAATTAAGATCATAACTGATTTAATTCTGTAAACTTTACCTTTTTTGATTGATTTTTACATGATTCATCCATGATGTTTTAAAAATTCTATTTCCTTAGATCTGTATTGCAATCATTTCTAAAAAAAGATGTCTTGATAGGAATGTTACTTTCTTATTCATAAGTTTTTTTTTTTAAGGCACTCGTTGCATTGAAGAAAGGCACCCAGTTAATTAAGTATAATCGGAAAGGAAAGCCTAAACTCTGCCCCTTCAGAATTTCTAGTGTGAGTTACTATACATGTTATGTCTGATTCCTGATATTTATTTATTTTTATCAAGTTATTGTTTTGTACAAGCACTTTATGAAATGGAGTTCGGACTCTGTATCCCAAACCTTGCCAATAATTGGATGCTGAAGTTTTGTGAAAAATATGTATTATTATTAATTTTAGATTAAGCTGAAAATCCTTGCATTCATCCTTTTGTACATCATCTGGAGTTGTTGGAGCATGACTTGCTGGTCAATTATAGTTCTTATATTATTTGCTCATTACTATATAGGTATACAGACATCAGAAACAAATTTACAGTATTTGTGACTCTCACATTACTGTAGTATCTCCTCTGGTACATGAAAATACTTAGTTGGATTCAACCGTAGTTAAAAGAAAAATAAGCACTATATACTAGTTTAGCATCAATAATATTTATCATCAAAATTACTGATTTCAGTCATTATCTTTTTCTTTCATCTATGTTTTGATTCCTATTGGATGGTAGAAGGCATCATAATCTTTTAGGTTTTAGGAAATCAGAAAAAGAGAATCATGTTTTGGGCAGAAACCAAAGGAAAACAAAGTAACTCTTTATTTTCAATTCAACTTTGTACAAAAATAAAATTAATTGCCAGAAAACTGTATACATATAATTAACTTTCACTGAAAAAGATATAAAAAAAAATCTAAACCCTTATCCTTGACATTTTAAGTGATGCAGGCTCAAAGTAGGAGCCATTAGAATATACCTGCTCAATGATAACATCGACTCCCATATAGAAGCCTTGTCTCATCCACATGAGTTTGGCTACATAGACTATATGAAATCAAAATATTCTATTATTTATTTTAAATATTCATGACCACTTGTCATGTCAACCATATTGGTGTCTGTATATTTGTCCAAAACCGAAAATTTCAAATAATGAAAGCAATTTAGATTCATAGACTTGATAGCAGCCATCAGATACCGTCATAATTACAAGTTCTGACACAACAAGCAAATTGTATTTAAAAGACATAAACATCAAGTGAAAATGATTCACCAATTCGAGAAGTGGTAATAGAAAAGATAAAAACAAATAATTTACAAAACATTGTAAGACTCCTATCCTAAAAGCTATGTAAAAGTTTATGGAAGCAATAAAGGTATCATAAATGACCCTAATCTTATGAGGAGTTTGCATGGAAGTCAATTTCAAAATTCTGAAACTTGTATGGAAACTGAGCTACATCAACGATGACTAGATTTTATTACTATTTCTAGATTAAACTATTAAATCATCCACTTTAGCCTGATTTCAATTATGATTTTAGACTTGTGGCCAATAGCACGAGAACCTTAGACATACTACATTATCAAATTTATTTGTTGTGCTTTGTTCGGGTATGTTGTCAGTATTATGTTTTTCTCATCATATGTAGTTATCCACATTCTACTTAGCGTTTATAATTGGTATCTAAGATTTAATTACAACTAAATAGAAATATGAAATTTAAGTGAAGTTTACTGTTCTAATTAAGATAAGATGATGTTTTAGATATTTGACACACATGTATATTTGTGTGTTCTGTAATTTTTCTCATTTACATCTTCGGCCTTTAGTTGTTTCATTTTACAAATTTACTTTTTGTGATATATATTTATAAAAAATTCCTGATATTATTAAGCATTCACAGGACGAGACAACACTGGTTTGGTTTTCTCATAAGAAAGAGAGGGCTATTAAATTGGCTTCTGTCACACGAATTGTTCCTGGACAGAGAACTGTAAGTTTTACTTATTTGGAACTGAGTAATATTCCATTAGTGTTCAAAAGATGAAGCAGAATTTGTCGGAAGAATTCATCATTACCAAAGTCTAATTTTTCTTCATTATTGACTTTAACAGGCTGTTTTTAGGAGATACTTGAGGCCTGAGAAAGACTACTTATCATTTTCTCTTATCTATAACAATGGTGAAAGATCTCTTGATCTGGTTAGCATACAAGACAATCACGATTTTTCGATTGTCATCTGTTAGCCTGTTACATAGAATGTGACTCAACTATATATCTTCCTTCTACATAGATTTGTAAGGATCAAGATGAGCTAGAGGTGTGGATTGCAGGCCTTAAGGCTCTGATATCTACAGGACAACATCAACATTCTAGAACTGATAGCCATAGTGATGGGGTTTTCTTCTCTGATGTAAGTTTGTATCTTTACAATAAGCAAAAAGTCAGGCCTGACTCTTTTTTTTCTGGTTTAATATTGATTTTTCATTATAAACAGGTTTCTTCAACTTATGCTACCACGGCAATTCTACTTCTTCTACTTTATATGACATGAGAGCCATGTACATTTAGCTGCCAATCCTAGTGCCTGCCTTTTAACTTTAAATTGAAGAAAAAACCAATTTGTTTTGTTTTCAAATAGTATTTTGTATTATGACAAGATTCAAGAACAACCACATTGGAAAAAATACACTGATTTTATTTATTTATTTATTATTGATTAGATGGTTATCTTTCTACTTGTACAATGTTAGCCAAAATTTTCAACAATTTATACCCACACAAGAGTGAAGTGGTTGCCTCTAGCCTTTTCTTTTTATAACACTTTAGTTGTAAATTAGATCAAAGCCCAATTAAATTAAGTCAAAGTTCTGATAATTACTTTTGGGATGCAAGCTTAGGTACATATATTACCAGCTTGATTTTAGACTATATAACTACAAAAAAAATTCTTATGAAATGAAGAGTAGATATTCTATTAATTGTACTAGACTTGCTCTTATTACTGCTATAGCTTTGGCAAAGAATAGATAGATCTTTCTTCTTGAGGAATTATAACTAGAACTATACTAACTATTTCTTTTCTTCAGGATGGAGACTCTATTTCAAGTGGTCGTCCTTATGGTGTAACATTTGAAAGCACTTTGAGCATATCCCGTGGCTTTAGCACAAAATTTCATAATCATAATACTTCAGCAAGTTTACCAAGATCAGATGTGGGGTCAGATCATGCAAATATGCAACTAAGAGCAAGTAACGGAGATGGTGTACGGCTTAGTGTTTCAAGTGCCCCTAGTTCTTCCAGTCAAGGTTCTGGACCCGATGATATTGAATCTTTAGGTGATGTTTATGTGTGGGGGGAAGTATGGTCTGATGGAGTTTTGTTAGATGGATCAACAAACTTAATATGTTCAAGAACTGATGTTTTAATTCCAAGATCCTTAGAATCGAATGTAGTTTTAGATGTTCATCAAATTGCATGTGGTGTTAGACATGCTGCACTTGTTACAAGGCAAGGGGAAGTATTTACTTGGGGTGATGAATCTGGTGGGCAACTAGGCCATGGAAATGACAAAGATGTAAGTCGGCCCCGTCTTGTTGAATCGTTGGTACTATGGAATATGGATTATGTTGCATGTGGTGAGTATCATACTTGTGCTATATCCACTGCCGGTGATTTGTTTACATGGGGAGATGGCACCCATAATACTGGACTTCTTGGTCATGACAATGATGTCAGCCACTGGATACCAAAAAAAGTTTCTGGCCCTCTAGAAGGACTTCAAGTTCTGTCTATTGCATGTGGTACATGGCATTCGGCACTAACTACTTCCAATGGAAAAGTATATACATTTGGAGACGGAACATTTGGTGTCCTTGGACATGGTGACCGAGAGACTGTAGCATGCCCCAGGGAAGTGGAATCTTTGAGTGGATTAAGGACAATCAAGGTTGCATGTGGAGTGTGGCATACTGCAGCCATCGTAGAGGTAATGGGGCAAACTGGTGTCAATGTCATATCTCGTAAATTATTTACTTGGGGTGATGGCGACAAATATCGTCTAGGTCATGGTGATAAGGAAGCACGTTTGGTCCCTACTTGTGTTCCTTCACTTATTGATTATAACTTTCATCAGCTGGCCTGTGGGCATAACATAACTATTGGCCTCACTACTTCTGGTCATGTTTTCACACTGGGCAGTATGTCTCATGGTCAGCTTGGAAACCCACAATCTGATGGCAAGGTTCCTTGCTTAGTACAAGAAAGACTGGTTGGTGAATTAGTTGAAGAGATTGCTTGTGGAGCTTACCATGTTGCAGTACTAACATCACGCAGTGAAGTATACACATGGGGCAAAGGTTCTAATGGCCGATTGGGACATGGTGATACTGAAGATCGGAAAACACCTACCCTTGTTGAAGCTCTTAAAGATAGGCATGTGAAAAGTATATCATGTGGTTCAAATTTTACAGCTTGCATTTGTATCCATAAATGGATATCTGGTGCTGATCAGTCACTTTGCTCAGGTTGTCGACAAGCATTTGGTTTTACTAGAAAGAGACACAACTGCTATAATTGTGGATTGGTACATTGCCATGCTTGTAGTTCCAAAAAAGTGTTGAAAGCTGCACTGGCACCAACTCCAGGCAAACCACATCGTGTATGTGATTCTTGCTATTCAAAACTTAAAGCTGCTGAAGCTGGTACTTTCTTGATAGGTAATAAGAAGAATGTAATTCCTCGTCGATCCATTGATATCAGGGAAAAGTTAGACCGAGGGGATATAAGACCTTCAAAATTCCTATTATCATCTAATACAGAACCACTCAAATATGTTGAAGCTAAATCAATGAAGACTGAGACTAAATCAGATCCTTTGTCAATATTGAGAGCTCCACAAGTTCCCTCGCTATTGCAGCTGAAAGATCTCTCTTTTACCAGCTCACTGAGCGCACTTCAAACCGCTTTAAAACCAATTGTAACATCGACACCTCCACCTCCTGTAAATTCTAAGCCTACATCACCCTACTCAAGAAAGCCAAGCCCTCCACGCACTGCAACTCCAGTATTCTCCAAAAGCATTATTGATAGCCTCACAAGGACTAATGAACTACAAAAACAGGACTTCCAAAAGTTGCAAGCCCAGGTATGCTGCAAAAGCAAGCTTTTAATTAGTATGAAGATTCCATTTCATTTTTGTTCTTTGCAACCTTAAGAACATCTCTGTG
>CM017193.1:41162592-41282592 GCA_004837865.1 Musa balbisiana
GTCAGCACCGGCGTGGGCTGGGAGGCGAATCATCAGCTAGACGTGGTGGTTACCACCTACGTGTGGCATTCAAAGTATCGAAGAGGTCAAAGCCATAGTAATAGATTCGGTTCCATTTTGATCATCGAGGAATATCTACATTTTGTAGGTTTTGATAATTACAAATGCTGATGGTTTGAGGTTTGTGAAAGTGAGGGTGAGATCTATTCAGATTTCTCAAGTTGGAGATAAATTTAGTAGCAGACACGGTCAGAAGGGAACAATTGGTATGACATACACACAGGAAGACATGCCATGGACAGTGGAAGGCATTACACCTGGACATTATCGTGAATCCACATTCCATACCTTCTCGGATAACTGTCGGTCAGCTACTTGAGTGCATCATGGGAAAGGTTGCTGCTCACGTGGAAAAGTAGTGTGATGTAAGCCTAACTCTTTTGATTTGTAAGCCTATTTGAGTCTCTAATAATGCTGTAAGACGTATGTTGAGACAAGATGTTGCCTAGGCAGTAAAAGACCACCTTTACTTGAAGCTTAGGTGATCTTTACCGTACAAACGATCCTGCATCGTCTAGCCTGCTATATACTCGACTCGTCTAAATGTTTACTGTGTGCTGTGCTGATGATATTTTCCTTTCTTGCTTCCTCAAAAACACACTTGTTCTTTTTTTTTCTAGGTTGGCAACATCAGCGAGGCACTTCACATGTGTAGCTATGAGATGCTTGGTAATGAAAGGATGTATCATGGTCATACTGGATGGATGATGACTGCCATGATATTTATGAGACTGAAGCACATGGTTGATGATATGATCCAGTCAAGGAGTCGTGGCTCTATTGACATCCTCACCGGACAGCTAGCCCAAGGGCGATCTCGATATGGTGGGCTTCGTTTTGGCAAGATTACTAGATTGCTCATGGTGCTGCACACTGGCTCAAGGAGCGGCTGTTCAACTAGAGCGATGCTTACAGGGTTCATGTGTGGTCTCATAGCTATTACCAATCTTCAGACGAGTTCTTTCGAGTGCAAAGGTTGCAAGAACAAAATTGACATTGTTCAGGTAACATTTTTCCATCTTCTTTTATCTCTCTCTTCCAACGTGGTTGGCAGTTTAAGAGCTTAACCAACAACATATATATGCTTATTTATTCAGAATAACATTTCGTAATACTTTCAGACATACCTAATGGTAATTACCAAGCCACTCCCGTCATCGTGCAGTCTTGTTTGATCCCTTGCTTCCCTCGAACATAAAATGCCATGCATACATCCATCCATTCAATTATTTTGATATGTCATGCCTCGATTTTTTGAAATGATAACATCACTAACATGTAATGAAATATCGTCGTCTGTAATTGATATAGGTGCACATTCCATTTGCATTTAAGCTGATGTTACAAGAACTGATGGCTATGGCAATTGCTCCTAGACTGCAGACCAAGGATCAAAAGAAGTGATGAGAATCAACTTTTGCAGTTGTAAAACATGCAAGTTTTTGGCTTAGAAGCACTGCCCTTGGATGATCGATCTATCAAGCCTTTGACTGACATATATATATATATATATATATATATATATATATATATATATATATATATATATATATATATATATATATATATATATATATATATATATATATATATACCTCTTTCTTTTCTTTTATTGTTTTTTTGGAAACGAAGGTTGTGCTCCCTATATAGGCGTAAGCTAATAAGTAGCAGAAACTTGTCGAGGATAGAACGTCCTTTAACCCTTAATAAAAATCTCTGTAATTGTTGGATGTACCATGGTCATGAAACTTTAGTATGGTTACTGTTAATAATGATTTGTTGTGCTTGATAGAATTTGAAAGCTTCTTGATTCCCCATTTGTAACACATGAAAGAGAATCGAAATGTATGGTGACAGGGAAAGTAAGCATTATATTGTTTACTAATATTTTTTTTCATTTTGATTTTTACTAATAATTTTTTATTATAATTTTTACTAATATTTTTTATTTTGATTTTTACTAATATTTTTTATTTTGATTTTGAATAATATTATTTTCATTTTGATTTTGACTAATATTTTTTTATTTTGATTTTTACTAACATTTTTTCATTTTGATTTTGACTAATATTATTTAATTTTGATTTTCACTAATATCATTTTCATAATAAATTTTCATAATAATTTGATTGGTATGATCCATGGTTTAATCTAATATGCATCAAAAGGTAACACAAATTCTGGGAAAAACCAATGTTCTAGATTTGATATGGTAGAATAATTTTGATTCATTCTCATTCAATCAAAATTTTTTTTGATAGTCTTAGTCTTAGTATTTTTATCAATTTTGGTACCAATATACATATCGATTTAGTCCTCATTATCACTATTGTTCTTAATATCACTATTGTTTCTAAGCCAAAAATGAAAAATTCTATAATTCAAATATTTTCTATCTAGATTTTTATGAGTATCAATAAAATATCTTTTTTTAGGTAATCGTCAATAGTCATATTTAGTAATAGATAAAACAATTCGAGTTTCAATGTGTATGAGTCCTTACTATCCCCATAATTTATATATTCATGTGATAAAAGATCATATCTGTAGTGTTTTTAAATTTTTTCTTTTTGACTCGTCGATAAATCCACTGCATAAAAATTTTCATTCATGTAATGAATTAATCGGTCTTTTTCTTTTTTATATGAATACAATTTCATTGATTCTTTATTTTGAATAGTATAATGTTGATTGACTCTATTTCATCAATTTTTCGGTATTAATCAAGACCATTTTCTTCGAGAAAAATTATATTGATAATGACCCTTTAACCAGCTTTTCCATTTATTCATTCCAGACTTATTAATTTTCTTCTACCTTGATTTGTAATCAAATATTTCTTTTGTCATACAATAATACTTTATCTCGTCTTTAATAAAAGGATATGTCTCATGATCGTGCTGTCTAAATAAATTGTAAGATTATGTTTTTTTTCAGATATGAAAGAATTGTTATTTTCCGTGCGATGTAATGATTGTAGCATAGAATAACAAATATCATTCATCTCAGCACTCTTTAAGACTCACATTGTATGAAGTCATGGATAGTGCTTCACTCGCCCTTCGAATTGTCACTTAATCAAAATTTATCTATTTTGGTATTTTACAATGAGTTATGATGTGCTGCAAAATTTAGATTTATCTGTTTCTATCTAAATCAAATATTCCAATTGATTTAGATAGAAAAGAAAAGGATAATATATTTCTCCATTTACGAAAGAGAATGATTTCTTTGCACCTAGAAAAGATTATGAAGATTTCTATCTAAATTCAATTGAATTGATACACAAGTAAATACGTATCATGTACCAGAATGTAACACACCATATACATACATCTTTCAGTTTTTATTTATTAAAAATGACATGTGTTATATAGGAAATATACTATTAAATAATTATGAATCGTAGATACATACATATCCTTGACATACTGAAACGACTACCACTATTGGTATCAAACCAATAGCTATTCATACAAGCTAAATCTTCTAATCGGTAATTGGCCCAAAAAAATAATTTATATTTAATTAATTTTTTAAATCCGTAGTAAGACGTTTGTCCTCATTCAAAAATTGTTCAAAGTTTCTTATATTTTTTTCGTTGCAAAATACTAGATTTCTATTCACAATATCTCGATTATGATAGTTGAAACAAATTAGAATTCTCAATTCTCTACAACGTCTCAAAGACAGAATATTTTCAAGAATAAAAAAATTATAATGATCTTAATCCCCATTCACAAATATATTGCCATGTCGTCCAGTGGATTTTTTTAAATTCTTCAACATATTTTTTATTTATGTATTTTCTCTTAATTTGGCGTTTACTCTTATCGACCAATGAAATACTTATGGTTTGATATATAATGAATTTTCCATCCCTTCTTAAAGATAGACGAACTAGTTCGATAATTAATATTCCACTTTTTATTAATTCTATAAGAGCTAGATATTTCTGAATTAGCATTATATCCAGATGTATCTCTCCTTTTTTAATAGCAAATATTACAATTTCCCTTGAATTTATCAATCCAAGTAGGAGACAATATATCCTAACATTATTAATCATTTTTTGATTCAAGGGGTCATCCCATCATAATTGAAAAATAAAATATTTTTTCATGAACAAATCTAGTTCTATTTTTGTATTTTTCTTGGATTATTTTTCTAACCTTTTTTATTGTTTGATATCGTGCAATCCTCTTCAGGATATTTCTTTTGGTTTTATTTTTATAGATCTGGTACAAGATTTGATTGACCCTTCTTTTATTGGTTGAAATTTTAAAATTCTATTTTAACGGAATCATTAATGTTTTGATTTTTCACTAATATTATTTTTATTTTTATATTTACTAATATTTTTTATTTTAATTTTTACTAATATTTTTTATTTTGATTTTTACTAATATTTTTATTTTGATTTTTACTAATATTTTTTTGATTTTGATTTTTACTAATATTTTTTTATTTTTATTTTTATTAATATTATTTTCATTTTGATTTTGACTAATATTTTTTCATTTTGATTTTGACTAATATTTTTTTCATTTTGATTTTGACTAATATTATTTTCATTTTGATTTTGACTAATATCATTTTCATAATAAATATTAGAAAGAAGTAATTTGATTGGTATAATCCACAGTTTAATATAATATCATTAAAAGGTAACACAAATTCTGAGAAGAACCAAGGTTCTAGATTTGATATGGTAGAATAATTTTTATTCATTCTCATTCAATCCATTTTTTTTTTTATAGTCATAGTCTTAGTATTTTTATCAATTTCGGTACCGATATACATATCGGTCCAGTTCTCAGTATCACTATTGTTTCTAAGCCAAAAATAAAGAATTCTATAATTCAAATATTTTATATCCAAATTTTTATGGGTATAAATAAAATATTTTTTTTATAGGTAATCATCAATAGTCATATTTAGTAATATATAAAACAATTCGAGTTTCAATGTGTATGAGTCCTTACTATCCCTAAAATTTATATATTCATGTGATAAAAGATCATATCTGTAGTGTTTTTAGAATTTTTCTTTTTAACTCGTCGATAAATCCACTGCATAAAAATTTTCATCCATGTAATGCATTAATCGATATTTTTCTTTTTTATATGAATACAATCTCATTGATTCTTTATTTTGAATAGTACAATGTTGATTGACTCTATTTCACCATTTTTTCGGTACTAATCGATACCATTTTCCTCGAAAAAAATTATATTGATAATGACCCTTTAACCAGCTTTTCTATTTATTCATTCCAAACTTATTAATTTTCTTATGCCTTGATTTGTAATCCAATATTCCTCATATCATACAATAATACTTTATCTTATCTTTAATAAAAGGATTGGTCTTATGATCATGCTGTCTAAATAAACTGTAAGATTATGTTTCTTATCGGATAGGAAAGAATTGATATATTTGGTGCAATGTAATGACTGTAGCATAGAATAACAAATATCATTCATCTTAACACTCTTTAAAATGCCCATTATCAAATATCACTCACCCTTTGTATTATCATTTAATCAAAATTGATCTATTTTGGTATTTTACAATGAGCTATGATGTGCCGCAAAATTTAGATTTATCTGTTTCTATCTAAATCAAATTTTCCATTTGATTTAGATAGAAAAGAAAATGATAATATATTTCTGCATTTACGAAAGAGAATGATTTCTTTGCACCTAAAAACACATCATATGCGTATATCTTTCAGTTTTTATTTATTGAAAATGGCATGTGATATATAGGAAATATATTATTAAATAATTCTAAATTGTGGCTACATATGTATCCTTGACATACTGAAACAACTACCATTATTGGTATCAAACCAATAGCGATTCATACAAGCTCAATCATATAATCGGTAATTGGGCCAAAGAAATAATTTGTATTTAATTAATTTATTTAAATCTGTATTAAGACATTTGTCCTCATTTAAAAATTATTCAGAGTTTCTTATGTTATTTTTGTTGTAAAATACTATATTTCTATTCACAATATCCTGACTATAAGAGTTGAAACAAATTAGAATTCTCAATTCTCTACGATGTGATAGAATTTTTTAGGAACAAAGAAATTATAATGATATTGATCCCCATTCATAAATATATTGCCATGTCATCCAGTGGTTTTTCTAAATTCTTCTTATCAACATATTTTTTTCTTTATATATTTTCTATTAATTTGGTGCTTTTCATCCCTTCTTAAAGATAGACAAATTGGTTCGGTAATTAATATTCCCCTTTTTATTAATTCTGTAAGAGCTAGATCTTTCAGAATCAACATTACATTTAGATGTATCTCTCCTCTTTGAATCGAGAATATAGCAATTTCCCTTATATTTATCAATCTAAGTAAGAGACAATATATCATAACATTATTAATCATTTTTTGATTCAAGGGGTTATCCCATCTAAATTGAAAAATAAAATATTTTTTCAGGAACAAATCTAGTTCTGTTTCCTTATTTTTCTTGTTTGTTTTTTTTTACCTTTTTTAATGTTTGATATCGTGTAATCCTCTTCAGGATATTTATTTTGGTTTTGTTTTTATAGATTTGGTACACGATTTTATTGACCCTCTATTTCTTGGGTGGAATTTTGAAATTCTATTTTAACGAAATCATTGATGTTTTGATTTTTACTATTATTATTTTGTTTTCATATTTACTGATATTTTATTGATTTTTATTTTTACTAATATTTTTTATTTTGAGTTTTACAAATAATTTTTTTTTGATTTTTCCTAATATTTTTTCAATTTTGATTTTTTACTAATATTTTTTAATTTCGATTTTTAGAATATTTTTTGATTTTTATTTTGACTAATATTTTTTATTTTCATTTTTACTAATATTTTTTATTTTCATTTTTACTAATATTTTTTATTTTTATTTTTATGAATATTTTTTATTTTTATTTTTTTGATTTTTATTTTTATAATATTTTTTATTTTGATTTTTACTAATATAATTTTCATTATAAATATTAGAAAGAAGTAATTTGATTAGTATGATCCATGGTTTAATCTTATATGCATCAAAATGTAACACAAATTCTGGGAACAACCAAGGTTCTAGATTTAATATGGTAGAATAATTTCGATTCATTCTCATCCAATCAATTTTTTTTTTTGGATGAGTCTTAGTTTTAGTATTTTTATCAATTCCTTCCCATTCAATCAGAATAATTTCGTGCGCCACCAGCTCAACTCCTTTGATGAGTTCATCAAGAACACCATGCAAGAGATCGTGGATGAGTCCACCGACATTGAGATATGCCCCGAACGCCAGCACCACCCCGGCCACAAGCTCGACTCTGACGAGGTCCCCCTCTCTTTCCTCGTTGATTGGAAGTGGTCGCAATTGATAAGTACATATGTTTCTTGGTCGATTGATTAGGAACATCGTGCTTTGTCGCTTCTTGCTATGTGATTTATCAACTTGAATCGAATGATCTTTTCTCTCGAATTTATTTAGGAAAAGAAGTGTTTCCCTCTTCTGAGTTGTGACCCTATTGACATCCTCACCGGACAGCCAGCCCAAGGGCGATCTCGATATGGTGGGCTTCGATTTGGCGAGATTGCTAGATTGCTCATGGTGCTGCACACTGGCTCAAGGAGCGGATGTTCAACCAAAGCGATGCTTACAGGGTTCATGTGTGGTCTCATAGCTATTGTCAATCTTTAGACGAGTTCTTTCGAGTGCAAAGGTTGCAAGAACAAAATAGACATTGTTCAGGTAACATTTTTCCATCTTCTTTTATCTCTCTCTTCCAACGTGGTTGGCAGTTTAAGAGCTTAACCAACAACATATATATGCTTATTTATTCAGAATAACATTTCGTAATACTTTCAGACATACCTAATGGTAATTATCAAGCCACTCCCGTTATCGTGCAGTCTTGTTTGATCCCTTGCTTCCCTCGAACATAAAATGCCATGCATACATCCATCCGTTCCATTATTTTGATATGTCATGCCTCGATTTTTTGAAATGATAACATCACTAACATGTAATGAAATATCGTCGTCTGTAATTGATATAGGTGCACATTCCATTTGCATTTAAGTTGATGTTACAACTGATGGCTATGGCAATTGGTCCTAGACTGCAGACCAAGGATCAAAAGAAGTGATGAGAATCAACTTTTGCAGTTGTAAAACATGCAAGTTTTTGGCTTAGAAGCACTGCCCTTGGATGATCGAACTATCAAGCCTTTGACTGACATATATATATATATATATATATATATATATATATATATATATATATATATATTATATATATATATATATATATATATATATATATATATATATATATATATATATATATCTTTTTATTTTCTTTTATTGTTTTTTTGGAAACGAAGGTTGTGCTCCCTATATAGGCGTAAGCTAATAAGTAGCAGAAACTTGCCGAGGATAGAACGTCCTTTAACCCTTAATAAAAATCTCTGTAATTGTTGGATGTACCATGGTCATGAAACTTTAGTATGGTTACTGTTCATAATGATTTGTTGTGCTTGATAGAATTTGAAAGCTTCTTGATTCCCCATTTGTAACACATGAAAGAGAATCGAAATGTATGGTGACAGGGAAAGTAAGCATTATATTGTTTACTAATATTTTTTTCATTTTGATTTTTACTAATAATTTTTTATTATAATTTTTACTAATATTTTTTTATTTTGATTTTTACTAATATTTTTTATTTTGATTTTGAATAATATTATTTTCATTTTGATTTTGACTAATATTTTTTTATTTTGATTTTTACTAACATTTTTTCATTTTGATTTTGACTAATATTATTTAATTTTGATTTTCACTAATATCATTTTCATAATAATTTGATTGGTATGATCCATGGTTTAATCTAATATGCATCAAAAGGTAACACAAATTATGGGAAAAACCAATGTTCTAGATTTGATATGGTAGAATAATTTTGATTCATTCTCATTCAATCAAAATTTTTTTTGATAGTCTTAGTCTTAGTATTTTTATCAATTTTGGTACCGATATACATATCGATTTAGTCCTCATTATCACTATTGTTCTTAATATCACTATTGTTTCTAAGCCAAAAATGAAAAATTCTATAATTCAAATATTTTCTATCTAGATTTTTATGAGTATCAATAAAATATCTTTTTTAGGCAATCATCAATAGTCATATTTAGTAATAGATAAAATAATTCGAGTTTCAATGTGTATGAGTCCTTACTATCCCCATAATTTATATATTCATGTGATAAAAGATCATATCTGTAGTGTTTTTAAATTTTTTCTTTTTGACTCGTCGATAAATCCACTACATAAAAATTTTCATTCATGTAATGAATTAATCGGTCTTTTTCTTTTTTATATGAATACAATTTCATTGATTCTTTATTTTGAATAGTATAATGTTGATTGACTCTATTTCATCAATTTTCGGTATTAATCAAGACCATTTTCTCCGAGAAAAATTATATTGATAATGACCCTTTAACTAGCTTTTCCATTTATTCATTCCAGACTTATTAATTTTCTTCTACCTTGATTTGTAATCAAATATTTCTTTTGTCATACAATAATACTTTATCTCGTCTTTAATAAAAGGATATGTCTCATGATCGTGCTATCTAAATAAATTGTAAGATTATGTTTTTTTTCAGATATGAAAGAATTGTTATTTTTCGTGCGATGTAATGATTGTAGCATAGAATAACAAATATCATTCATCTCAGCACTCTTTAAGACTCACATTGTATGAAGTCATGGATAGTGCTTCACTCGCCCTTCGAATTGTCACTTAATCAAAATTTATCTATTTTGGTATTTTATAATGAGTTATGATGTGCTGCAAAATTTAGATTTATCTGTTTCTATCTAAATCAAATTTTCCAATTGATTTAGATAGAAAAGAAAAGGATAATATATTTCTTCATTTACGAAAGAGAATGATTTCTTTGCACCTAGAAAAGATTATGTAGATTTCTATCTAAATTCAATTGAATTGATACACAAGTAAATACGTATCATGTACCAGAATGTAACACACCATATACATACATCTTTCAGTTTTTATTTATTGAAAATGGCATGTGTTATATAGGAAATATACTATTAAATAATTATGAATCGTAGATACATACATATCCTCGACATACTGAAACGACTACCACTATTGGTATCAAACCAATAGCTATTCATACAAGCTAAATCTTCTAATCGGTAATTGGCCCAAAAAAATAATTTGTATTTAATTAATTTTTTAAATCCGTATTAAGATGTTTGTCCTCATTCAAAAATTGTTCAAAGTTTCTTATATTTTTTTCGTTGCAAAATGCTAGATTTCTATTCACAATATCTCGATTATGATAGTTGAAACAAATTAGAATTCTCAATTCTCTACAACGTCTCAGAGACAGAATATTTTCAAGAATAAAAAAATTATAATGATCTTAATCCCCATTCACAAATATATTGCCATGTCGTCCAGTGGATTTTTTTAATTCTTCAACATATTTTTTATTTATGTATTTTCTCTTAATTTGATGTTTACTCTTATCGATTAATGAAATACTTATGGTTTGATATATAATGAATTTTCCATCCCTTCTTAAAGATAGACGAACTAGTTCGATAATTAATATTCCACTTTTTATTAATTCTATAAGAGCTAGATATTTCTGAATTAGCATTATATCCAGATGTATCTCTCCTTTTTGAATAGAAAATATTACAATTTCCCTTGAATTTATCAATCCAAGTAGGAGACAATATATCCTAACATTATTAATCATTTTTAGATTCAAGGGGTCATCCCATCATAATTGAAAAATAAAATATTTTTTCATGAACAAATCTAGTTCTATTTTTGTATTTTTCTTGGATTGTTTTTCTAACCTTTTTATTATTTGATATCGTGCAATCCTCTTCAGGATATTTCTTTTGGTTTTATTTTTATAGATCGGGTACAAGATTTGATTGACACTTCTTTTATTGGTTGAAATTTTAAAATTCTATTTTAACGGAATCATTAATGTTTTGATTTTTCACTAATATTATTTTGATTTTTATTTTTACTAATATTTTTATTTTGATTTTTACTAATATTTTTTTTATTTTGATTTTTACTAATATTTTTTTATTTTGATTTTATTAATATTATTTTTATTTTGATTTTGACTAATATTTTTTTCATTTTGATTTTGACTAATATCATTTTCATAATAAATATTAGAAAGAAGTAATTTGATTAGTATAATCCACAATTTAATATAATATCATTAAAAGGTAACACAAATTCTGAGAAGAACCAAGGTTCTAGATTTGATATGGTAGAATAATTTTTATTCATTCTCATTCAATCCAATTTTTTTTATATAGTCATAATCTTAGTATTTTTATCAATTTTGGTACCGATATACATATCGTTTCAGTTCTCAGTATCACTATTGTTTCTAAGCCAAAAATAAAGAATTCTATAATTCAAATATTTTATATCCAAATTTTTATGGGTATAAATAAAATATCTTTTTTATAGGTAATCATCAATAGTCATATTTAGTAATATATAAAACAATTCGAGTTTCAATGTGTATGAGTCCTTACTATCCCCAAAATTTATATATTCATGTGATAAAAGATCATATCTGTAGTGTTTTTAGAATTTTTCTTTTTAACTCGTCGATAAATCCGCTGCATAAAAATTTTCATTCATGTAATGCATTAATCGATCTGTTTCTTTTTTATATGAATACAATCTCATTGATTCTTTATTTTGAATAGTACAATGTTGATTGACTCTATTTCACCATTTTTTCGGTACTAATCGAGACCATTTTCCTCGAAAAAAATTATATTGATAATGACCCTTTAACCAGCTTTTCTATTTATTCATTCCAAACTTATTAATTTTCTTATGCCTTGATTTGTAATCCAATATTCCTCATGTCATACAATAATACTTTATCTTATCTTTAATAAAAGGATAGGTCTCATGATCGTGCTGTCTAAATAAACTGTAAGATTATGTTTCTTATCGGATAGGAAAGAATTGATATATTTGGTGCAATGTAATGACTGTAGCATAGAATAACAAATATCATTCATCTTAACACTCTTTAAAATGCCCATTATCAAATATCACTCACCCTTTGTATTGTCATTTAATCAAAATTGATCTATTTTGGTATTTTACAGTGAGCTATGATGTGCCGCAAAATTTAGATTTATCTGTTTGTATCTAAATCAAATTTTCCATTTGATTTAGATAGAAAAGAAAATGATAATATATTTCTGCATTTACGAAAGAGAATGATTTCTTTGCACCTAAAAACACATCATATGCGTATATCTTTCAGTTTTTATTTACTGAAAATGGCATGTGATATATAGGAAATATATTATTAAATAATTCTAAATTGTGGCTACATATGTATCCTTGACATACTGAAACAACTACCATTATTGGTATCAAACCAATAGCGATTCATACAAGCTCAATCATATAATCGGTAATTGGGCCAAAGAAATAATTTGTATTTAATTAATTTATTTAAATCCGTATTAAGACATTTGTCCTCATTTAAAAATTATTCAGAGTTTCTTATGTTATTTTTGTTGTAAAATACTATATTTCTATTCACAATATCCTGACTATAAGAGTTGAAACAAATTAGAATTCTCAATTCTCTACGATGTGATAGAATTTTTTAGGAACAAAAAAATTATAATGATATTGATCCCCATTCATAAATATATTGCCATGTCATCCAGTGGTTTTTTTAAATTCTTCTTATCAACATATTTTTTTCTTTATATATTTTCTATTAATTTGGTGTTTTCCATCCCTTCTTAAAGATAGACAAATTGGTTCGGTAATTAATATTTCCCTTTTTATTAATTCTGTAAGAGCTAGATCTTTCAGAATCAACATTACATTTAGATGTATCTCTCCTCTTTGAATCGAGAATATAGTAATTTCCCTTATATTTATCAATCTAAGTAAGAGACAATATATCATAACATTATTAATCATTTTTTGATTCAAGGGGTTATCCCATCTAAATTGAAAAATAAAATATTTTTTCAGGAACAAATCTAGTTCTCTTTCCTTATTTTTTATGTTTCTTTTTTTATAACTTTTTTTAATGTTTGATATCGTGTAATCCTCTTCAGGATATTTATTTTGGTTTTGTTTTTGTAGATTTGGTACACGATTTTATTGACCCTCTATTTCTTGGGTGGAATTTTGAAATTCTCTTTTAACGAAATCATTGATGTTTTGATTTTTACTATTATTATTTTGTTTTCATATTTACTGATATTTTATTGATTTTTATTTTTACTAATATTTTTTATTTTGAGTTTTACTAATAATTTTTTTTATTTTTCCTAATATTTTTTCAATTTTGATTTTTTACTAATATTTTTTAATTTCGATTTTTAGAATATTTTTCGATTTTTATTTTGACTAATATTTTTTATTTTCTTTTTTACTAATATTTTTTATTTTCATTTTTATGAATATTTTTTATTTTTATTTTTTTGATTTTTATTTTTATAATATTTTTTATTTTGATTTTTACTAATATAATTTTCATAATAAATATTAGAAAGAAGTAATTTGATTAGTATGATCCATGGTTTAATCTTATATGCATCAAAATGTAACACAAATTCTGGGAAGAACTAAGGTTCTAGATTTAATATGGTAGAATAATTTCGATTCATTCTCATCCAATCAAAATTTTTTTTTGGATGAGTCTTAGTCTTAGTATTTTTATCAATTCCTTCCCATCCAATCAGAATAATTTCGTGTGCCACCAGCTCGACTCCTTTGATGAGTTCATCAAGAACACCATGCAAGAGATAGCATGTCTCTTGTGCATCAAACCTGAGGAGATACCTACCCGGAGAGCAACCCCAGCTATATAACGGCGATATGATGAGCTATTTATCCCTCAGAAACAACATCGACCCCAAGATGAGCTTGACAGTGGAGTTGTGAACTCACTTGGGCCATGACCTGATTCCCAGCTCTAACAAGCGCCACTTGGGTGGGTCTCTCTCCACGATGATGGCGAGGTTGGCGACGTCTGTTCACGGCGGCGCATCCCTTATCAACGACGTAGCCATGAAAGAAGAAGTCGCAGGTGAAGTAGTAACTTGTGGAAGCACGAGAGAACAAAATTGTAGCAAAACGAGAAAGGCCAACCTTAGAAGACAAAAAGGATGGTTTGTTATATAGAAGAGGAGCACAAGTCGGTCGGTAGAAAACTTGCATGGTTGCAGCATTTGGAGAAGACAGATTCCAAGGCTGCTCATGGGGGGGTGTCATGTGTTTGCTCTACTGCTGGTCTCGTCCACCTCAGGACGTCTTGATGTGGTCAAGGAATAGATTCCCTGTTCATATTTCTGGCACCTCTAACACTAGTTATTATCCGAAACTATATAACAATAGCAACAGCAGCAATAACTATTATCCGTAACTATATACTGACAAAAAAAACAAAAGGAATATGTAAGGCTCTATTAGTGTTTGATGGCAGAACCAACAAGAAGAAATATCAAGCTATGGAGATGTGTGCATCAGTCAATTAACATGAAGAACCTTGTGCATTTGCAATTGCATCTTTGCAATCTCGTGACCTGTTGTGGGTGAAATTATGTTTATTTTGGATGCTATTGTTTCTTCTTTCTTTTGGACATCTACTTGCATTTCCAAGTTGCTTCGTTCTCGTCATTCTTGTTAGTCGTGTTTCTTAACACTGGAACAAAATGCTTTCGGATGCGTTATTCTCTTTTTCAGCTTTCTTAAGCCGAAGTTCAATGCTTACAACTCTATAGCTGAAGAAAAAATACCTCCCTAATGGCAACTAATGGGGAAAGAGGATGACGGATTTAATTTATGTGATGTTCTCCTCGTTCTGTATGATGGCAGCTATTTAAGTCTTAGACATCTGTATAGTAAATTCCATTGGGAGGTTTAGTTTGATGCCATTTGTTTCTACAATAAATTGCTGTTTTCTTTGTTCCTGTTTGGAATCATTTAAGTGAGAACTAGTGCTTCATTTATTGTACCAAGTAACTAAGCTTCAGTTTCTTTGGATCAAGAAACTGGACCAGATTAGAATCCAAAAACTATGATCATTTATCATTAGTTGTACATCATTTTGTTATATATTCAAATTGCACGAGAGATGTGGATGCTATTTATTTTTCCAAGTTATTTTTTGACCAAGCAGAGGTTGAATGTGCAAGTGAGGATTCCACCACTTAGGAGGCAACCAACAGCACAAATCAGCTTTCTCCATTATCATTGAAACAAAATAAACATTAGATTTCTTTTTTGTCTTTTTGCTCATAATTTTAATGCAACATCAATCAATTTCGGGTGCCGAAATGTGTTTTCTACAGCTGATTTCAGTTATATGGCCTTCTTTTTTGTTATATTATCTTGCTTTTAGTTGTGTTAAGGTTTCTAAATTTCGAACGTACTATGATATAAATGCTGCTATCCGTAGAGACTTTACGATGCGAGACGAGATTGACCGTTCATTCTGACTCGTGCTCGCCAAACTCGGGACTCGGGTCTCCACCTTAAAATTTTCCCACAACGAGCGGACGAACAAAGAAGGAAGCCAAAAACACAAAAAGAGAGTCTTTTGCCCCCCCTCTTCCTCTCTCTCTCTCTCTCTCTCTCTCTCTCTCTCATCTGTCTTGTTGATCCAACCAATTCAACGTACGCTAGTCCACCATTCCCCCAAATCTTTATGTCATTTGACGTCATTTTTCTTTCTTTCGTTATGAGTCTGAGAGAAGGGAGGATGCCACGGATCGATCGGTGGTTTTGAAGGTGGAGCCTCTCTAGTCTTTCTTTCCTTTCTTCTTTACCCTCCTCGGCGGTGATTGATCAGGGGTGATGAGATCGGAGAAGGAGTGGCAACGGCTGCGGGGCCTTCTCGAGGAAGAATCGGAGGAGGAACGATAGGGGTTTGATTGATGTTAGGTGAAGGCATCGGTGCCGGTGTGGGCTGGGAGGCAAATCATCATCTTCTCATCGATGGAGACGTGGTGGTTGCCGAGGAATGCCGCTTCTGATGCTTCGCTTCCTAATTCTACCCGACTGTCCTCTCAGATGGAATGGCAGATCCGGCCAATTATGGAAACCACGACCGTGACATACAACAGGTAGGTTTTGTAGATTGAATTCTAGCCATTTTCAATCCCTTCTGGTGGGCACCTTTAGTATTTATTTTAATTTGTAATCTTATTATTATTCGCTTGCTTCTTGTGTCGTTTCGATGTAATGAATCTTTGGTTTATGAAGATAATATCAACGAAAATATTTTTATTTTCTTTATTCATGATTCCGGGATGCATCAATGTGTCTGAGAAAAAATAGCACTATGTTAGTTTTGGTATCTGTCAACCGTGAGATCAGATGCTGAAAAATTGACGCCAGGCAAAAGAGAGATCGATGAATGATATATTCTACATCCAAAGTTTAACCATGACTGGATTGATAGTTCTGTTCATTTCTTCAGTTTCTTAATGAAGAATATTAGCTTGTTTTCTCACATATTAGCTTGTTTTCTTTGGAATTTTTCCACTACACCTTAATAATAATAATAATAATAATCCTAGGTCTCCATGAAGGTGGTTCCTTTGTTCTGTTTTTCTTTCTCTCATTAGGTTATGTCTAGACATTGTTCATATGCTTCTTTACAGTATGCTTCACATAGTCTTCATAGTTTTGGGTCCATTTAAGATTTCTCATTTAATATAATAAACATCACAATTATAGAGTTACTCCTTCCTCTTTTTATTTCTCGGAAGTTATTCAAATAGCATGCGTTTAGAATTAGAATAAAACACTTTATGCATCTAGCTTCTCATTAGAATCCTGGTCCTCTTCTTCCGGGAGCTGGCTGAATGCTAATTGGGTGTCGGTGCAAGATCATCTGGCTTTATCAAATAGTTAATTATACTTCCAAAGTGTTAATGTTCCTCATTGTCATGCTTGTCCCCTAAGTAATTAGTAATTTAGAAGAATAAAGACTTTTTTCGATGTTAACCAAATAGGGATGAGCTGTTGTGTGGAACTTTGACATCTGAATTCTTTGCATCAACAAGGCTTTTACTAAGCTGTGCTAAGCATCTTTTGTATCTTTAATCTATTTGTAGTACATCAACAGCCCATTCTTGAAAAATGAAATTTAAATTACTTATTTTTGTTGAATAAATTATGTGGATCAATCGCTCCACCAGATTTCTTATGCTAGAAACACATGTAAGTAAAAACTATATGAATATCATCCATTCTTCACAGGTAATTGATATTTTGAAGAGACAAGAGTGTGTAGTGCCACAACAAGAATTGTCATCATAGTAATTATTACTATTTGATTTGATGGTAGTGGAGCAATACCTCAATTCACTGCATATGATACAACATCAAAGCTATCTGACTGCAATTGATGATCACAGCCATCATCTAAAGGTTGATATTAGAGATGGAATAGTACAAAAAGTGTAAGACACCTTAGAACATGTGATGTTTGGTGCTAGTCATTTACATATCTAAGTTTCATCCAATTTTTCTGATATACTGGATCCACCTCGATTTTCTAGATCCTAAACCTTTTTCCCTGAAAGATTATGGGAGATGCATTCCAACAGAAGCATAATATGAACAAATAAATATTTCCACATTTATGTATATGGTAGATGCATTGAATCTTTAGGTTAACAAAGAGCACATAAATGCAGCTCTAGAACCATTTTTTTCATAATATTGCTACATCTCAAAACAATATTTGCTATTCCAATTTTGTAGGCTACTACAATTACTTTGTTGATGTTTTATTATTTTGTTTTAAAGTTGAAATATTTGCAAGCCAAGGTTGTGTTGGTTTATTCTATCTTCTATTGCACCGACTTGGTGGTAAATTGATGTTATTGTCTTTAGCGAAATAATGATTCTAAATCTTGCCTTATGTTGGAGATATAATGCATGGATTGAGAAGCTTTATTAAAAGAGTATTTTGTGCCTTGATTTTATATTTAAATAACAAGTATATGCCAATAGGAGCCTAACTATTGCTTTTGGTACAAATTATTAAAGAAGAATGTGTATAATTAAGATCATAACTGATTTAATTATGTAAAATTTACTTTTTTTGATTGATTTTTACATGATTCATCCATGATGTTTTGAAAATTCTATTTCCTTATATCTGTATTGCAGTCATTTCTACAAAAAGATGTCTTGATACGAATGTTACTTTCCTATTCATAAGTTTTTTTTTTTAAGGCACTCGTTGCATTGAAGAAAGGCACCCAGTTAATTAAGTATAGTCGGAAAGGAAAGCCTAAACTCTGCCCCTTCAGAATTTCTAGTGTGAGTTACTGTGCTATCATGTTATGTCTGATTCCTGATATTTATTTATTTTTATCAAGTTATGTTTTTGTATAAGCACTTTATGAAATGGAGTTCGGGCTCTGTATCCCAAACCTTGCCAGTAATTGGATGCTGAATTTTTACAGAAAATATGTATTATTATTAATTTCAGACTAAGCTGAAAATCCTTGCATTCATCCTTGTTGACATAATCTGAAGTTGTTGGAGCATGACTTGCTGGTCAATTATAGTTCTTATATTATTTGTCTATTACTATATGGATATACAGACATCATAAACAAATTTACAGTATTTGTGACTCTCACATTACTGTAGGATCTCCTCTGGTACATAAAAATACTTAGTTGGATTCAACCGTAGTTAAAAGAAAAATAAGCACTTTATACTAGTTTAGCATCAATAATATTTATCATCAAAATTACTGATTTCAGTCATTACCTTTTTCTTTCATCTATGTTTTGATTCCTATTGGATGGTAGAAGGCATCATAATCTTCTAGGTTTTAGGAAATCAGGAAAAAAGAATCATGTTTTGGGCAGAAACCAAAGGAAAACAAAGTAACTCTTTATTTTCAATTCAACTTTATACAAAAATAAAATTAATTGCCAGAAAACTGTATGCATATAATTAACTTTCACTGAAAAAGATACCAAAAAAAAAAAAAGAACCCTTCTCCTTGACATTTTAAGTGATGCACGCTCCAAGTAGGAGCCATTAGAGGATACCTGCTCAATGATAACATAAACTCCCATACAGAAGCCTTGTCCCATCCACATGAGTTTGGCTACATAGACTACATGAAATCAAAATATTCCATTATTTATTTTAAATATTCATGACCAATTGTCATGTCAACCATATTGGTGTTTGTATATTTGCCCAAAACCGAAAATTTCAAATAATGAGAGCAATTTAGATTCATAGACTTGGTAGCAGCCATCAGATACCATCATAATTACAAGTTCTGACATAAGAAGCAAATTGTATTTAGAAGGCATAAACATCCAGTGAAAATGATTCACCAATTCGAGAAGTGGCAATAGAAAAAAAAAAATTTACAAAAAATTGTAAAACTCCTATCCTAAAGGCTATGTAAAGGTTTAAGGAAGCAATAAAGGTATCATAAATGACCCTAATCTTATGAGGAGTTTGCATGGAAGTCAATTTTAAAATTCTGAAACTTGTATGGAAACTGAGCTACATCGACGGTGATTAGATTTTATTACTATTTCTGGATTAAACTGTTAAATCATTCATTTTAGCCTGATTTCAATTATGATTTTAAACTTGTAGCCAATAGCACGAGAACCTTAGACATACTATAGTATCAAATTTATTCGTTGTGCTTTGTTCAGGTATGTTGTCAGTATTATGTTTTTTTCATCATATGTAGTTATCCACATTCTGCTTAGCATTTATAATTGGCATCTAAGATTTAATTACAACTAAATAGAAATATGAAAGTTAAGTGAAGTTTACTATTCTAATTAAAATAAGATGATGTTTTAGATATTTTGCAGAAAGAATACATTTTATTATCAGATGTTTCAATTGTCAAACACATGTATATTTGTGTGTTCTGTAATTTTTCTCATCTACTTCTTCGGCCTTTAGTTGTTTCATTTTACAAATTTACTTTTTGTGATATATGTTTAGAAAAAATTCCTGATATTATTAAGCATTCACAGGACGAGACAACACTGGTTTGGTTTTCTCATAAGAAAGAGAGGGCTATTAAATTGGCTTCTATCACACGAATTGTTCCTGGACAGAGAACTGTAAGTTTTACTTAGATTTGAACTAAGTAATATTTCATTAGTGTTCAAAAGATGAAGTAGAATTTGCCGGCAAGAAGTCATAATTACCAAAGTCTAATTTTTCTTCATTATTGACTTTAACAGGCTGTTTTTAGGAGATACTTGCGGCCTGAGAAAGACTACTTATCATTTTCTCTTATCTATAACAACGGTGAAAGATCTCTTGATCTGGTTAGCATACAAGACAATCACAAATTTTCGATTGTCATCTGTTAGCCTGTTACGTAGAATGTGACTCTACTATATATCTTCCTTCTGCATAGATTTGCAAGGATCAAGGTGAGCTAGAGGTGTGGATTGCAGGCCTTAAGGCTTTGATATCTACGGGACAACATCAACATTCTAGAACTGATAGCCACAGTGATGGGGTTTTCTTCTCTGATGTAAGTTTGTATCTTTACAATAAGCAAAAAGTCAGGCCTGACTCTTTTTTTTCTGGTTTAATATTGATTTTTCATTATAAACTGGTTTCTTCAACTTATGCTACCACAGCATTTCTACTTCTTCTACTTTATATGACATGAGTGCTATGTACCTTTAGCTACCAATCCTAGTGCTTGCCTTTTGACTTTAAATTGAAGAAAAAACCAATTTGTTTGGTTTTCAAATAGTACTCTGTATTATGACAAGATTCAAGAACAACCACACTGGAAAAAATACACTGATTATATTTATTTTGTTTTTATTGATTAGATGGTTAGCTTTCTACCTGTACAATGTTAGCCAAAATTTTCAACAATTTATACCCACAAAAAGTGAAGTGGTTGCCTCTAGCCTTTTCTTTTTTATAACACTTTAGCTGTAAATTATATCAAAGCCCAATTAAATTAAGTCAAAGTTCTGATAATTACTTTTGGGATGCAAAACTTAGGTATATATATTGCCGGCTTGATTTTAGACTATATAACTACAAAAGAAATTCTTATGATATGAAGAGTAGATATTCTGTTAACTGGACTGGACTTGCTCTTATTACTGTCAATATAGCTTTGGCAAAGAATAGATAGATCGTTTCTTGTGGAATCATAACTAGAACTATGCTAACTGTTTCTTTTCTTCAGGATGGAGACTCTGTTTCAAGTGGTCATCCTTATGGTGTAACACTAGAAAGCACTTTGAGCATATCCCGTGGCTTTAGCACAAAATTTCATAATCGTGATACTTCAACGAGTTTACCAAGGTCAGATGTGGGGTCAGATCATGCAAATATGCAACTAAGAGCAAGTAACGGAGATGGTGTACGACTTAGTGTTTCAAGTGCCCCTAGTTCTTCCAGTCAAGGTTCTGGACCAGATGATATTGAATCTTTAGGTGATGTTTATGTGTGGGGGGAAGTATGGTCTGATGGAGTTTTGTTAGATGGATCAACAAACTCAATATGTTCAAGAACTGATGTTTTAATTCCAAGATCCTTAGAATCAAATGTAGTTTTAGATGTTCATCAAATTGCATGTGGTCACTTGTTACAAGGCAAGGGGAGGTATTTACTTGGGGTGATGAATCTGGTGGACAACTAGGCCATGGAAATGACAAAGATGTAAGTCGGCCCCGTCTTGTTGAGTCGTTGGTACTATGGAATATGGATTATGTTGCATGTGGTGAGTATCATACTTGTGCTATATCCACCGCCGGTGATTTGTTTACATGGGGAGATGGCACCCATAATATTGGACTTCTTGGTCATGGTAATGATGTCAGCCACTGGATACCGAAAAAAGTTTCTGGCCCTCTAGAAGGACTTCAAGTTCTATCTATTGCATGTGGTACATGGCATTCGGCACTAACTACTTCTAATGGAAAATATATACATTTGGAGACGGAACTTATATCCACCGCCGGTGATTGTGTTTACATGGGGAGATGGCACCCATAATATTGGACTTCTTGGTCATGTAATGATGTCAGCCACTGGATACCGAAAAAAGTTTCTGCCCTCTAGAAGGACTTCAAGTTCTATCTATTGCATGTGGTACAATGCATTCGGCACTACTACTTCTAATGGAAAATATATACCTTTGGAGACGGAACGTTTGGTGTCCTTGGACATGGTGACCGAGAGACTGTAGCATGCCCCAGGGAAGTGGAATCTTTGAGTGGATTAAGGACAATCAAGGTTGCATGCGGAGTGTGGCATACTGCAGCCATCGTAGAGGTAATGGGGCAAACTGGTGCCAATATCATATCTCGCAAATTATTTACTTGGGGTGATGGCGACAAATATCGTCTAGGTCATGGTGATAAGGAAGCACGTTTGGTCCCTACTTGTGTTCCTTCACTTATTGACTATAACTTTCATCAGCTAGCCTGTGGGCATAACATAACTATTGGCCTCACCACTTCTGGTCATGTTTTCACATTGGGCAGTACGTCTCATGGTCAGCTTGGAAACCCACAATCTGATGGCAAGGTTCCATGCTTAGTACAAGAAAGACTGGTTGGTGAATTAGTTGAAGAGATTGCTTGTGGAGCTTACCATGTTGCAGTACTAACATCACGCAGTGAAGTATACACATGGGGCAAAGGTTCTAATGGCCGACTGGGACATGGTGATACTGAAGATCGGAAAACACCTACCCTTGTTGAAGCTCTTAAAGATAGGCATGTGAAAAGTATATCATGTGGTTCAAATTTTACAGCTTGCATTTGTATCCATAAATGGATATCTGGTGCTGATCAGTCACTTTGCTCAGGTTGTCGACAAGCATTTGGTTTTACTAGAAAGAGACACAACTGCTATAATTGTGGATTGGTACATTGCCATGCTTGTAGTTCCAAAAAAGTGTTGAAAGCTGCACTAGCACCAACTCCAGGCAAACCACATCGTGTATGTGATTCTTGCTATTCAAAACTTAAAGCTGCTGAAGCTGGTACTTTCTTGATAGGTAATAAGAAGAATGTAATTCCTCGTCGATCCATTGATATCAGGGAAAAGTCAGACCGAGGGGATATAAGACCTTCAAAATTCCTATTATCATCTAATACAGAACCACTCAAATATGTTGAAGCTAAATCAATGAAGATAATTCCTCGTCGATCCATTGATATCAGGGAAAAGTCAGACCGAGGGGATATAAGACCTTCAAAATTCCTATTATCATCTAATACAGAACCACTCAAATATGTTGAAGCTAAATCAATGAAGACTGAGACTAAATCAGATCCTTTGTCAATACTAAGAGCTCCACAAGTTCCTAGATCTCTCTTTTAACCAGCTCACTGAGTGCACTTCAAACTGCTTTAAAACCAATTGTAACATCGACACCTCCACCTCCTGTAATACCAAGCCTACATCACCCTACTCAAGAAAGCCAAGCCCTCCACGCACTGCAACTCCAGTATTCTCCAAAAGCATTATTGATAGCCTCACAAGGACTAATGAACTACAAAACCAGGACCTCCAAAAGTTGCAAGCCCAGGTATGCTGCAAAAGCAAGCTTTTAATTAGTATGAAGATGTCATTTCATTTTTGTTCTTTGCAACCTTAAGAACATCTCTGTGCCCTTTTCCAGGTCAAATTTTGAAAAAAAGATATGAAGTACAAGAACTTGCCTTGCAGAATTCAGAAAAGAAAGCTCAGATGAATCTGCCAAATTCAATGCTGCAGCAGAAGTCATCAAATCTCTTGATTCTCAGGTACCCTTATAAATAACAATATAATATTAATGAAAACATGTACACCATTCTTTCTATAACTTGTACTCTTTAGAAAGTTGCAAATGTTCCATGTTTTCATTGATATCGCTGTCTCATGGTATAATTCATGGTATTGGATGCAAATTCACTTCCATGCTCTCCTGTTATCGACAGTCAATTCTTAGTAGGCCTTTTGTGATGACTGCAATTTTCTATGGTTCATGGTATAATTCATGGTATTGGATGCAAATTCACTTCCATGCTCTCCTGTATCGACAGTCAATTCTTAGTAGGCCTTTTTGATGACTGCAATTTTCTATGGTTACCTAATTGATGAATAAAAACCCTTAAAAAGTTTGAATTCACATTTGTTAAATGACTAATTTTATTATCGACATATTATGTCATGGTTAACTAATAAAACCCTTATCAAGACTTCTCAGAAAAGTTGTTTATTTGCATGCCCTTGGTTTGCACTTATCTATAGCTTCTTTATTATGTGAGGGAGTTTTCTCAACGAGAAAGGAGCTTATGTTATTTCTATTGTCCACACATAGAGATCATGCATGCCATTGATTCAAGCTTTCACAACCCCCATCTAGCTAGTCATCTATGAACATTTCACTCATATGCTCCATATTGTTATTAGACCACAAAAATTTGATATATCGAATTGCTAATTGCACAGAATGATCTAAACTTAGTGGTTATATCTATTTTGTTTTCAATAGAACAGTTTTGGCAAATTCCTATCTCTTTACAGCCAGACTGTGAAATGAATAGTTGCTACTTAGATCACAGAATGCTGTAACTTATCCGGTTTCCACCAAATTTACTATTTTTGAAGAAACCACATGCTTATTGTAGCTTATACAAAATAATCATAATACTTTGTTGTATTTATCATTGTTATGGTTTTTCTACTGATTCTTGTTGCCATGTTTATTGGCTACCATTTTCATTTGAAGCTGACGGACATAGCAGAGAAACTACCTCCCGAGTTTCGTGATGGCTTGGGCGTCATGCATGGTCAAGCAGAAACATTCCTTAAGCACAGTGAACATGTCAGATCAGACTTTTCGTCTTCGATAATGGATTCTTCATCTAATTTTCAATCTCACCTGACAAATGAGGGAATTGACACTAGGTATGAGTTGGAATTATCACAGAGTGCTATTGAAGGTGGTGCTCAAAACAGTAGTAAGTTGGTGGTCCCTGATAACAGAGAATCTACTTCGCAACATAGCATTGACAATGGCTTAAAATCACCTCCAAGCTCTAGGCAAAGCACTGATGGAGAAGCAGAATTGGTTGAGCAGTTTGAGCCTGGTGTATACATCACTTTCATTCAACTAAAGAACGACATCAAAATGTTCAAACGGGTCCGATTCAGGTACTCCTTCTTCGCATTGGAAACCATGCAAGACTATTTAAGCATGTCACAAAAGGCACATGTCCATCTCGTTATTGTTTTAGAAAAAATACTCTTCAATAGCTGCATACTCATCAGCGAACAATTTTTTCTTTCTTTTATGTTACAATTATCTTGGTAGAAAATGTCAAAGGTATGTTAAACAAAAAACAAAAAGAAAACTTGCAACCTGGTGTAATCGAGATGAATGAACAAGTATAACTTTCATTCTTGAAAAAGGAATCCGAAGAAATTCTCTGTTATTGCATTCACATTAAGCATATCTTTCATGATTACTTAAAACATGATTGATTGTTCTAGTCTACTCTTTCTCTCTCTCTCTCTCTCTCTCTCTCTCTCTCTCTCTCTCTCTCTCTCTCTCTCTCTCTCTCTCTCTTTGTGGCTTCTTGCAGCATTCTGACTTTTTGATCCTTGTGTAGCAAGAGAAGGTTTGCCGAGCAGCAGGCAGAAGACTGGTGGAACAAAAACAAAGAAAGGGTATTGAAGAAATACAGTTATCCAGGGCAGGCCATTGCCACATTACCCACAAGTGCACCAAACGAGGAGGAAGATGCAACACCATCCTCTTAGACTTAGCAGTTCTCGTTGACAGTAAGGAGCAACGGTGAAAAGAGACAAAAGGCATGAATTGACAGTGCAAGCTTCATGGCTTATGGAAGACTTCCTATTTAGTTGGCAATATTCTACTGCTAATCGAGGGCCGGAGCTTGTCAAGGGATAGAGATGGCAATCTAGACAAGAAGCTTTGTTTAGTCATATTTTTCCACCATTGTTCTTTGTAACGGAGCTTCTATTCGTGGGTTGTATCATTGTATAGGTTCGTTCAACTTATCATCCAAAAGTTGCATTATTTGCATCACAAAAATGTAATATACTGTATTCTCTCCCATAGGGCAGTGAATGATGACATGAATGTGCATAGAACGTCAGAGATTATTTGATTATGTATTGTTTCCCTCGGCAGAGAGGACCCTTCATATAGTGATCGGGCAGAATGATGTTTTTGATGAGGCTGAGCATGTCAAACTAAAAATACTTCCCTGTAAAGGAACACACGCACTTCTCCTGAGGAAATCGATAAACATTTGGTTTTTAATATAATTTTGTCTTTTCTAAAGGCCTTTACATTTCTTATTTTCCTGATCTTGTCCTGAATGCTCAGGTCTCCACACTTAATGTATCCTTAATTGTTCTTTTCTTTTTCTTAGATTCTTCTTCTAAGGACGAGAACAGAGCCTGGTGAGAAACTGATGTGAGATTATTTTCGTTGGTGCTTTATTCATACATTACATATACATAATTGTTCATTAATATATATATATATATATCCTTGCATGTGAGATATATTTCCACTACATGAAAAAATGATGTGTGAAAAGTCCAAAAATACAAGCAGGAGTTGATGTTACACCCGAGAGTATGAACAACTATGTATATGTTACGTATGAATGTATATATTATGTATATATATATATATATATATATATATATATATATATATCCTTGCATGTGAGATATATTTCCACTACATGAAAAAGGTGATGTGTGAAAAGTCCAAAAATACAAGCAGTAGTTGATGTTACACCCGAGAGTATGAACAACAATATGTGCATCAACATTCATACTATGTTCATTTACAATCCACACAACAAAAATAGCACGGTAAGAGCATTGCACCTTCCATATCTTCTTGGACTGCCTCCAACATCATCATCTCATTTGAAGGAGAGCGATGCTTGCAAGCTTCAACAATAAACACAGATAATCCATTCCATAACAATGGAGATTTCGCATGAATGCCCAATTTATCCTAGTTCATGTAGATAGATTCATGAATGCTTTTCATTCGATCCCCTCGCTCTTACTGCACAAGTGACTTAGGATATGTTGTGCTTGTAAATAAGGATATGTCATAGCCTGAAACTCCATTTTACAATGACAAATTTGAAAAATCATGGAAGAATGAGGTCAAAGATCTCATCTAAGAAATGCAATAATTTTGACATACATCTTTTCCTTCAAAGAAAAATACTCAACCAAAGACACAAGATAGCAATAAGCAACGCAGATTTCGTACCTTTTCCTTCGCCTTGGGTATTCCAAATTTAGCAAGCGCAATGAGAGGTGGCACAACACCTTCTTGCAGTACTAGACTGCAAAATTTTTGAGTACTCAGACACAATTGCAACAATGTCGATGCTACATTTTCCCTTCCCCTCGTAGAGCCTGTCTCGATGATATCTAATGAATAACGTGCTAAGGAATCTCCTTTTTGCCATTGGACTTCCCAATCGAATTCATTGTAACACTCATAATTATCAATTTTACGAATTTCCCATTGTGTTCTAGAAGCTCGTAACATCAATCCTGATAAACCCCAATTTATTGCTTCCTCTCCACCAATAATGCCCACTCCTTCGACTCACTCCAAAAAAAAATGGGATTTCGCATAATGAGTTTTTGATATTCAACAATTCTTGTTAAAAAATAATCATAAAAATCCAAACATTTATCTTTCCAGCCATAAGGTAGATCGACAGCTACTCCTCCGATGCGAAAACAATTATGTATCATTCGCATACGTGTGGTGGCTTCAAATAAATCATATATCAATTCTCTCTCTATGAAAATATAGAAAAAGAGAGTTTGCATACCAATATCCACCATAAAAGGCCCAAGCCATAACAAACGAGAAGCTATACGGCTCAGCTCCAATAGATTTACTTTGATATAGCTAGCCCTTTTAGGTACTTGAACATTTTCCAATTGTTCTAGTGCATTTACTATTATTGCGTCTATGAACATAGTAGCTAAATAATCCCAACGTGTTACATAAGGCAGATATTTATAATTGTTCGATTTTTCACTATTTTTTCCATCCCTCTGTGTAAATAGCCCAATAGAGTTTCATAATCAATAACATCTTCACCATCGAGAGTAACGATCTGTCGAAGAACACCATGCACTAATGGGTGGTGAGGACCCATATTAACTATCATAAAATCTTTTTTTAGCCGATACAGTCATATATTTTCTTCCTTAATTCATTATTCTATGAATTCCTCAAAAAAGTAGGAGGTTCATCAAAATAAAAAATCTAATAACTACTATACTAATTCAAACGATTTAATTAACGATTTTTTGGCTCCCAAATATTCAATTGGTTAATTAATTTCTTATAATGCGCTCTATTTTTCTTTGACAAATAAGCCAACAGACGTTGACATTTTCTCAGAATTTTTTGTAGACCTTTTTGTGATAAAAAATCTCTTTTGTGCAATTCCAAATGTGAAGTAAGTCTTCGTATCTTATTGGTGAAACTTAATACTTGAAATTCAACAGAATCCTGGTTTTCTTCCTTTTCTTCTTGTGGAAGAAGTGAAATGAATGAATTTTTTACTAGAAAATTTTTTTTATCTTTTTCTTTTCTTTCTTTTCCATGTCATGGATTTTATCGATCAGGAAAAATAAAATAATAATAATTATATTATGTCATTTTTTTAATCTAGTACATGCAAAAATTTAGATTTATCCGTTTTTATCTAAATCAAATTTTCCATTTGATTTAGATAGAAAAGAAAAGGATAATATATTTTTACATTTACAAAAGAGAATGATTTCTTTGCACCTAAAAAGATTATGTAGATTTCTTTCTAGATTCAATTGAATTGATACACAAGTAAATATGTATCATGTACCAAAACATAACACACCATATGCGTACATCTTTCGATTTTTATTTACTAAAAACAGCATGTGATATATATGAAATATATTATTAAATAATTCTGAATCATGGACACATACATATCCTTGATATACTGAAATGACTACCATTATTGGTATCAAACCAATGGCGATTCATACAAGCTAAATCTTATAATCGGTAATTGGACCCAAAAAATAATTTGCATTTAATTAATTTATTTAAATCCATATTAAGACGTTTGTCCTCATTCAAAAATTGTTCAGAGTTTCTTATGTTGTTTTCGTTGCAAAATACTAGATTTCTATTCACAATATCCTGATTATAAGAGTTGAAATAAATTAGAATTCTCAATTCTCTACGATGTCTAGGAGATAGAATATTTTCAGGAACAAAGAAATTATAATGATCTTGATCCCCATTCACAAATATATTGTCATATCGTCCAATAAATTTTTTTAATTCTTCTTATCAACATATCTTTTCTTATCGACCAATGAAATACTTATGGTTTGATATATAATGAATTTTCTATCCCTTCTTAAAGATAGATGAATTGGTTTGATAATTAATATTCCCCTTTTTATTAATTCTGTAAGAGTTAGATCTTTCTGAATTAGCATTATATCTATATGTATCTCTCCTATTTCAATAGAGGATAGAGCAATTTTCCTTAAATTTATCAATCTAAGTAGAAGACAATATATCCTAATATTATTAATAATTTTTTGATTCAAGAGGTCATCCCATCTTAATTGAAAAATAAAACATTTTTTAGGAACAAATCTAGTTCTCTTTCTTTATTTTTCTTGGATCGATTTTTTTTACCTTTTTTAATGTTTGATATTATGCAATCCTCTTCAGGATATTTCTTTTGGTTTTGTTTTTGTAGATCTGGTACAAGATCTTAGTGGCCCTCTTTTTCTTTATTTGAATTCTAAAATTCCATTTTAATGGAATCATTAATGTTTTGATTTTTACTAATTTTTTTATTATGATTTTTACTAATATTTTTTATTTAATTTTTACTAATTTTTTTTATTTTGATTTTTACTAATATTTTTTTATTTTAATTTTGACTAATATTATTTTCATTTTGATTTTGAATAATTTCATTTTATAATAAATATTAGAAAGAACTAATTTGATTGGGATGATCCATGGTTTACTCTTATATACATCAAAAGGTAACATCAATTCTAGGAAGAACTAAGGTTATAGATTTGATATGGTAGAATAATTTCGATTCATTCTCATCCAACCAAAAAAAAAATTTATGAGTCTTAGTCTTAGTATTTTTATCAATTTTGGTACCGATATACATATCGGTCTGGTAATCAATATCACTATTGTTTCTAAAGCAAAAATAAAGAATTGTATAATCTAAATATTTTCTATACAGATTTTTATGGGTATCGATAAAATATCTTTTTTTTAGGTAATCATCAAGAGTCATATTTAGTAATACATAAAACGATTCGGGTTTCAATATGTATATGTCCTTACTATCCCCATAATTTATATATTCATGTGATAAAAGATCATATCTGTAAGATGCATAAAAATTTTCATTCATGTAATGAATTAATCGGTCTTTTTCTTTATTATATGAATACAATTTCATTGATTCTTTATTTTGAATAGTACAACATTGATTGACACTATTTCACCATTTTTTTGGTACTAATCAAGACCATTTGTTCCAAGAAAAATTATATTGATAATGACCCTTTAACCAGCTTTTCCATTTATTCATTCCAGACTTATTTTTTATGCCTTGATTTGGAATCAAATATTCCTCGTGTCATACAATAATACTTTATCTTGTCTTTAATAAAAGGATAGGTCCCGTGATCATGCTGTCTAAATAAACTACAAGATTATGTTTCTTTTCAGAAAGGGAAGCATTGATATTTCCCGTGCGATGTAATGACTGTAGCATAGAATAACAAACGTTATTCATCTCAGCACTCTTTAAAACTCCCATTGTATAAAGTCATGGATCGTGCTTTACTCGCCCTTTGTATTGTCATATAATCAAAATTGATCTATTTTGGTATTTTACAATGAGCTATGATGTGCCGCAAAACATAAGTCAGATATCATACAAGTATCTTGGAACTTCGAGCGATACATGACTAATCAATTCACAAAAGAGATAGATTTGTCAATGTAAAATATAGAATTAGGAAAGAATCTCCTCCGGCAAAAATAATTAATTACACTACTCGAGTAACACAACTAAGAAACTGAGTCTTTATTTCGTGAACCCAGTTTTCATGGAAGATAGATTTAGCTCATCCAAGTCATATTTACAGGGGCAATGCCACTGATGAGCTTAGAGAGCTATAGAGGGACACTCTCTTGGCTTCTCAAAAAGCATCAAGTGTGAGAAGATAAAAGGGGAAATAATTGACATTCATGCTATAGATGTCTAAGGTACTGTATGAAAAATGCAGCACTGAGATGATGCATTCTAACTTATTCGGTGAAACTATTTGCCAAATTTGTGGCTAATGATGGAGAGCTGTCATGAGATATCTGAAATGCATAGACCTTGAGTTACTACTCTCCACACGGCAAAAGATGGTCATGGAGGAAACCATCATCAAAGTTCTGAGAGTAACTACGTGGTTCATAAGCAAAGCTTGTCGACCTGTGACACAATGGCGTCGCCATGCCTCTCAACTCTGACCTCAGCTTCCAAAACACCTGCTTCATCGACCTCCAACACTTCATAGACACCCCTCACCTTGAACCTTCTGCAAATTCCTCAACTCGCAAACTTATTATTTATAACCAATGTCAAGCGTCACTGTTCATCCTAGGATATATTATCTCGCAAACTTAATATCGATGAACGCATTGCTCGCAAGACAGACATTTTAGGGATGTATTATCTTTCATCTTTGTTTTCCTATTATGTTGTATATATAAACTCATCTATTTCTTCGTTATTATGTTTCAACATATAGCTCAAGTTGAATGTGATTCTGTTTGAATTGGGTCGAGGTCGTGGTTCCACCAGGCTGCATTGACTCGATCTAGGCTCGCCCATAACAGGATTGAGCTTCGTTCAGGTTCCTCGAACCCTCTCCCCCTGCAACAAACCCTTCCAGAAGCTCAGTCGGCCTAATGAGCACACTTTAAAGGCCAAAGCTCACCTCTTCTACGTCATTCACTAATTGCCTCTTCCGTTGCCAATGCCCATTCTCTTTGCTCTTTAGGGCTTCTCCCAAACCCTCCTTCGATCGTTTACCCATCACTCGAACCATTATTTTGGAACTGCGGCGGATGACCATGACACAATGGAGGACGACGAGATCACCCAGGAGGACACCTCGACAGTCATTGGCGCCTACTTCGAGGACGGCCTCGTGCACCACCAGCTTGACCCTGAGTGCTAGCACCACCCCAGTCGCCAACCCGACTCTGACAAGGTCCCCCTCTCTTTTCCTCGTTGATTGGAAGTGGTCACGATTGATATGTACATTAGTTTCTTGGTCGATTGATTAAGAACATCGTGCTCTGTCGTTTCTTGTCGTGCAATCTATCAACTTGAATCGAATGATCTTTTCTCTCGAATTTGTTCAGGAAAAGAAGGTTTTCCCTCTTCTGAGATGTCCTAGTTTGTCTTTGTGTAGACCATTCACAAGATAAGCTTCGGTCGGATATACTTGAGCAAACCTATGGTGACTAAATCAAATGGAGAAACTAAAAAATTATTCCCCAAAATACAACATTGAGGAACTTGATTTATTCAGCTTCATTATAAGTTGATGTTACTAAAATCCTAATAAAAAAGGACTGGATTGTGAAATAGTTGGAGAGACTCAAGACTTACTAAAAGTATTTATTGGAAAGGTAATGGATTCTTTTGAGCTGTATAATTGTATCGTTCTTTTTCTTTGTATTTTATTCATTGTGTTCTTGATCATCATCTTTCGGGTTCCTATATGTTCTACTCAGGTTATTGCAATTTGTACTAGAGGTCCGAGAAGGATCTGACAGAGTTTGAAGAGTGTCCTTATGATTAAGGAGGGTATTTCATCATTAATAGAAGTGAGAATGTGCTAATTGAACAGAAAAAGATGAGTAATAGAATGGTGACTAAATCAAATGGAGAAACTAAAAAATTATTCCCCAAAATACAACATTGAGGAACTTGATTTATTCAACTTCATTATAAGTTGATGTTACTAAAATCCTAATCAAGAAAGGACAGGATTGTGAAATAGTTGCAAAGACTCAAGACTTACTAAAAGTATTTATTGGAAAGGTAATTGATTCTTTTGAGCTGTATAATTGTATCGTTCTTTTTCTTTGTTTTTTATTCATTGTGTGATTGATCATCATCTTTCGGGTTCCTATAATGTTTTACTCAAGTTATTGCAATTTGTACTAGAGATCTGTGAAGGAACAGAGTTTGAAGAGTGTCCTTATGATTAAGGAGGGTATTTCATTATTAATGGAAGTGAGAATGTGCTAATTGAACAGAAAAAGATGAGTAATAGTCATATATACATTTTCAAGAAAAAAATAGCCTAACAAGTATGCCTAGGTGGCTCAAGTTTTATCAATGATCAAGAAACAAAATAGGCTAGGAGAGACTCAAGACTTACTAAAAGTATTTATTGGAAAGGTAATTGATTCTTTTGAGCTGTATAATTGTATCGTTCTTTTCTTTGTATTTTATTCATTGTGTTCTTGATCATCATCTTTCGGGTTCCTATAATGTTCTACTCAGGTTATTGCAATTTGTACTAGAGGTCCGAGAAGGATCTGACAGCGTTTGAAGAGTGTCCTTATGATTAAGGAGGGTATTTCATCATTAATAGAAGTGAGAATGTGCTAATTGAACAGAAAAAGATGAGTAATAGTCATATATACATTTTCAAGAAAAAAATAGCCTAACAAGTATGCCTACATGGCTCAAGTTTTATCAATGATCAAGAAACAAAATAGGCTAGTAAACAATATGAAAAGAATTAAAAAGGAGGCAACATCTCATCTTCTCCTCGTCATCTCAAACAAGGAGAAGAGCAAACCTATGGTGACTAAATCAAATGGAGAAACTAAAAATTATTCCCTAAAATACAACATTGAGGAACTTGATTTATTCAGTTTCATTATAAGTTGATGTTACTAAAATCCTAATCAAGAAACGACAGGATTGTGAAATAGTTGCAAAGACTCAAGACTTACTAAAAGTATTTATTGGAAAGGTAATTGATTCTTTTGAGCTGTATAATTGTATCGTTCTTTTTCTTTGTTTTTTATTCATTGTGTTCTTGATCATCATCTTTCGGGTTCCTATAATGTTTTACTCAAGTTATTGCAATTTGTACTAGAGGTCTGTGAAGGATCTCACAGAGTTTGAAGAGTGTCCTTATGATTAAGGAGGGTATTTCATCATTAATGGAAGTGAGAATGTGCTAATTGAACAGAAAAAGATGAGTACTAGTCATATATACATTTTCAAGAAAAAAATAGCCTAACAAGTATGCCTAGGTGGCTCAAGTTTTATCAATGATCAAGAAACAAAATAGGCTAGTAAACAACATGAAAAGAATTAAAAAGGAGGCAACATCTCATCTTCTCCTCGTCATCTCAAACAAAGAGAAGAGCAAACCTATGGTGACTAAATCAAATGGAGAAACTAAAAAATTATTCCCCAAAATACAACATTGAGGAACTTGATTTATTCAACTTCATTATAAGTTGATGTTACTAAAATCCTAATCAAGAAAGGACAGGATTGTGAAATATTTGCAAAGACTCAAGACTTACTAAAAGTATTTATTGGAAAGGTAATTGATTCTTTTGAGCTGTATAATTGTATCGTTCTTTTTCTTTGTTTTTTATTCATTGTGTGATTGATCATCATCTTTCGGGTTCCTATAATGTTCTACTCAAGTTATTGCAATTTGTACTAGAGATCTGTGAAGGAACAGAGTTTGAAGAGTGTCCTTATGATTAAGGAGGGTATTTCATTATTAATGGAAGTGAGAATGTGCTAATTGAATAGAAAAAGATGAGTACTAGTCATATATAGATTTTCAAGAAAAAAATAACCTAACAAGTATGCCTAGGTAGCTCAAGTTTTATCAATGATCAAGAAACAAAATAGGGTAGTAAACAACATAAAAAGAATTAAAAAGGAGGCAACATCTCATCTTCTCCTCGTCATGTCAAACAAGGAGAAGAGGAAGGGGGCGACCGTCGCCGATGCAATGATGTCGCCTCCTTTTTAATATTTTTTAAATATTATTTTTTAGAAAATATATATTATTTTTTTATATTTTTTATATATAATATAATATAAAATTTAATATATATATTTTTATATAAAAATATTAAAAATTAACTGAATTGTGTGTCGAGAATACCTATTGATTCTGTATGCTAACTGTTTCTTCCAAGGATAGTCTCAACAATTCTATCATTTGTGTGTCAGAGAAATCATAGCAAATATACTTCAGTATATTTTTGTCAATGACAAAGCATAATGCTTAGAAGATGATTATTATTGGGATCTTGCCTCGAATATATAGAAGAGTAGGTCGAATGTCTTGGTCTGATGAACCCTGAGAGCAATAACATCCAAACACACATAAGTGGAACACTAAATGTACAAAAACCTATAATCTATGGAAAAGGAAGAAGAAGTCTTACCCCTTTTGCACTCGCATGAGAAAGTATACGCACAAACATGCTACTTACTAGTCTGTTATGTTTCTCCGTTATAAGCACAAACATCCAAATACTTATGTGTGTGTGGATGTTACTGCTCTCAGGGTTCATTAGGCCAAGACATTACTCTGACATATATTCGGGGCGAGATCCCAATAATAATCATCTTTCGAGCATTAGGCTTTGTTGCTCACAAAAATATACTAGAGCATATTTGTTATGATTTCTTAGACACACAAATGATGAAATTGTTAAGATCATCATATTTGTTATGATCGAGCAAGCTTCAACAATAAACACGGATAATCCATCCCATAACAATGGAGATTTCCCATGAATGCCCAATTTATCCTAGTTCATGTATATAGATTCCAAGAAAGTGACATTGAGAAAAAAGTATCAAGATTTTACTTTTTGTCTGATCCCCTCATGTTGACTGCACAAGTGACTTAGAATCTGTTGTGCCTGTAAAGCAGGATTTGCCACAGCCTAAAACTTCATTTTGCAATGACAAATTTTGAAAAATCATGGAAGAATGAGGTCAAAGATCTCATCCAAGAAATGCCATAATTTTGACATACATCTTTTCCTTCAAAGAAAAATTCTCAACCAAAGACACAAGACAGGAATAAGCAGCTCAGATTTCAAATCGTTTCCTTCACCCTGGGTGTTCCAAATTGAGCAAGCATAATGAATAGTACCATATTGCAAAATTTTTTACTACTCAAACACAGTTGCAACAAAGTCGATGTTGCGTTTTCCCTTCCCCTCGCAAAGCTTATCTCGACGATCTCTACTAGTGGTGGTATACCACATTCTTGAACAATCACTAGGTGTCCTCCAAGAATTGTCGATAGATTAGCCAAAAGAGCCATGGATTTGTCAATCATTCATGAGCTTGGATCAATCAGCTCGACGAGGTATTTAATCGCACCCGCTTGAACTATCCTCACCTTGTTTTCTATGGTTACCTGATTGATGAACAAAGACTCTTAAGAAGTCTGAATTCACATTTGTTAAATGACTAATTTTATTATAGACATATTATGTCATGGTTAACTAATAAAACCCTAATCAAGATTTCTCAGAAAAGTTGTTTATTAACATGCCCTTGGTTTGCACTTATCTATAGCTTCTGAATCAGCATTACATCCATATGTATCTCTCCTCTTTCAATCGAGGATATAACAATTTTCTTTAGATTTATCAAACTAAGTAGGAGACAATATACCATAACATTATTAATCATTTTTTTATTCCATGGGTCATCCCATCTTAATTGAAAAATAAAATATTTTTTCAGGAACAAATCTAGTTCTCTTTCCTTATTTTTCTTAGATTATTTTTTTTACCTTTTTTAATGTTTGATCTCGTGCAATCCTCTTCACGATATTTCTTTTGGTTTTGCTTTTGTAAATCTAGTACAAGATTTTATTGACCCTCTTTTTCTAGGTTTGAATTTTAAAATTTTATTTTAATAGAATCATTGATGTTTTGATTTTTACTAATATTATTTTGATTTTAATTTTTACTAATATTATTTTGATTTTGATTTTTACTAATATTATTTTGATTTTGATTTTTACTAATAATTTTTTATTTTGATTTTTACTAATATTTTTTTATTTTGATTTTTACTAATATTTTTTTGATTTTGATTTTTACTAATATTATTTTGATTTTGATTTTTACTAATATTTTTTATTTTGAGTTTTACTAATATTTTTTTATTTTGATTTTTACTAATATTTTTTTTATTTTGATTTTTACTAATATCATTTTCATAATAAATATTAGAAAGAAGTAATTTGATTGGTATCATCCACGGTTTAATCTTATATGCATCAAAAGGTAAAAAAAATTATATGAAGAACCAAGATTCTAGATTTGATATGGTAGAATAATTTTGATTCATTCCCATGCAATAAAAAAATTTTGATGAGTCTATTTCGGTACCGATATACCTATCTATCGAGTCCTCAATATTACTATTGTTTCTAAGGCAAAAATGAATAATTCTATAATCTAAATATTTTCTATCCTGACTTTTATGGGTATCAATTAAATATTCTTTTTTTAAGTAATTATCAATAATCATATTTAGTAATACATAAAACGATTCAAGGTGTGACTCCTTACTATCCTCATAATTAATTAAAAAATAAAATATATTTTTAGGAACAAATCTAGTTGTATTTCCTTATTTTTCTTGGATTATTTTTTTTGCCTTTTTTAATGTTTGATCTCGTGCAATCCTCTTTAGGATATTTCTTTTGGTTTTATTATTTTAGATCTAGTACAAGATTTTATTGATTCTCTTTTTCTTGTTTCGAATTTTAAAATTTTATTTTCATATAATCATTGATGTTTTGATTTTTTACTAATATTATTTTGATTTTGATTTTTACTAATATTTTTTTATTTTGATTTTTACTTTTTCATTTTGATTTTTACTAATATTTTTTACTAATATTTTTTTTATTTTGATTTTGACTAATATCATTTTCATAATAAATATTAGAAAGAAGTAATTTGATTGGTATGATCCATAGTTTAATCTTATATGCATCAAAAGGTAAAAAAAATTCTATGCTATGAAGAACCAAGGTTCTAGATTTGATATGGTAGAATAATTTCGATTCATTTCCATCCAATCAAAAAAAAAATTTTGATGAGTCTTAGTCTTAGTATTTTTATCAATTTCAGTACCAATATACATATCGGTCCAGTCCTCAATATTACTATTGTTTCTAAAGCAAAAATGAAGAATTCTATAATCCAAATATTTTCTATCTAGATTTTTATAGGTATCAATTAAATATCCTTTTTTTAGGTAAATATCAATAGTCATATTTAGTAATACATAAAACGGTTCAAGTTTCAATGTGTATGTGTCCTTACTATCCTCATAATTAATTGAAAAATAAAATATTTTTTTCAGAAACAAATCTAGTTCTCTTTCCTTATTTTTCTTGTATTATTTTTTTACCTTTTTTAATGTTTGATCTCATGCAATCCTCTTTAGGATATTTCTTTTGGTTTTGTTTTTGTAGATCTTGTACAAGATTTTATTGACCCTCTTTTTCTTGGTTCAAATTTTGAAATTTTATTTTAATAGAATCATTGATGTTTTGATTTTTACTAATATTATTTTGATTTTGATTTTTACTGATATTATTTTGATTTTGATTTTTACTAATAATTTTTTTATTTTTACTAATATTTTTTTATTTTGATTTTTACTTTTTAACTCGTCGATAAATCCACTGCATAAAAATTTTCATTTATGTAATGAATTAATCAGTATTTTTCTTTTTTATATGAATACAATTTCATTGATTCTTTATTTTGAATAGTATAATGTTGATTGACTCTATTTCACCATTTTTTTTATATTAATCGAGACCATTTGCTCCGAGAAAAATTATATTGATAATGACTCGTTAACCAACTTTTCCATTTATTTATTCCAAACTTATTAATTTTCTTATGCCTTGATTTGGAATCAAATATTCCTCGTGTCATACAATAATATTGATTTTGATTTAGTTTTTTTAATTTTTCTTTTTAACTCGTCGATAAATCCACTGCATAAATATTCATTCATGTAATGAATTAATCAGTCTTTTTCTTTTTTATATGAATACAATTTCATTGATTTTTTATTTTGAATAATACAACGCTGATTGTCATATAATCAAAATTTAACTATTTTGATATTTTATAGTGAGCTATAATGTGCCGCAAAACATAAATCAGTCTTCATACAAGTATCTTGGAACTTTGAGCGGTACATGACTAATCAATTCACAAAGGAGATAGATTTGTCAATGTAAAATATAGAATTAGGAAAGAATCTCCTCCGGTATACATAATTAATTACGCTCCTTAAATAACACAACTAAGAAACTAAGTATTTATTTCATGAAATCTATCTCTTCCAAGTCATATGTATAGGGGCAGTGCCATTGATGATCTCAGAGAGCTACAGAGGGACACTCTCTTGGCTTCTCAAAGAGCATCAAGTGTGAGAAAATAAAAGGAGAAATAATTGACATTCATGCCACATATGTCCAAGGTACTATGTGAAAAATGCAGCACTAAGAGGATGCATTTTAACTTATTCGTGAAGGATGGAGAGCCGTCATGAGATGTATGAAGTGCGTAGACCTTGAGTTACTACTCTCCACATGGCAAAAGATGGTCATAGAGGAAATCATCATCAAACTTCCGAGAGTAGCTGCGTGGATCATAAGGAAAGTTTGTTGACTTGTGCCACAGTGGCATCGCCATGCCTCTCAACTCCGACCTTAGCTTCCAAAACACCTACTTCATCGACCTCCAACACTCCATAGACCTCACCTTGAACCTTCTGCAAATTCCTCACCTTACTCCTTCAATGCCACATGCTTGCAAACTTATTATTTATAGCCAATGTAAAGTATCACGGTTCATCCTAGGATGTATTATCTCGCAAACTTAATATTGGTGAATGCATCACTCTCAAGACAGACATTTTAGGGATGTATTATCTTTCATCTTTTTTTTCCTATTATATTGTATATATAAATTCATCTATTTCTTCTTTATTATGTTTCAGCATATGGCTCAAGTTGAATGTGATTCTGTTTGAATTGAGTCGAGGTTGTAGTTCCACCAGGCCGCATTAACTCGATCTGGGTTCGCGCATAATAGGATTGAGCTCTGTTTAGGTTCATCGAACCTGCTCCCCCCACAACAAACCATTCCAGAAGCTCTGTCGGCGTGATGAGCACATTTTAAATGCCATAGCTCACCTTTTTCGCGTCGTTCACCAATCGTCTCTTCCGCTGACAATGCCCATTCTCTCTGCTCTCTAGGGCTTCTCCCAAACCCTCCTTTGATTGTTTACCCATCCCTCCAACCATTGATTTGGAACCGTGGCGAACGACCATGCCACGATGGAGGATGACGAGATCACCCAGGAGGACACCTCGGCAGTCATCAGTGCCTACTCTGAGGAGGACGGCCTCGTGCACCACCAGCTCGACTCCTTCGATGAGTTCATCAAGAACACCATCCAGGAGATCGTTGACGAGTCCGTCGACATCGAGATACACCCCGAGTGCCAAAACCACCTCGGTCGCCAGCCCGACTCTGGCGAGGTCCCCCTCTCTTTTCCTCGTTGATTGGAAGTGGTAGCGATTGATATGTATATCAGTTTCTTGGTCGATTGACTAGGAACATCGTGCTCTATCACTTCTTGTCGTGCAATCTATCAACTTGAATCGAATAATCTTTTCTCTCGAATTTGTTCTGGAAAAGAACGATTTCCCTCTTCTGAGTCATCCTAGTTTGTCTTCGTGCAGACAATTCACAAGATAAGCTTCGGTCGGATATACTTGAGCAAACCTATGGTGACCGAATCAAATGGAGAAACTAAAAAATTATTCCCCAAAGTACAACATTGAGGAACTTGATTTATTCAGCTTCATTATAAGTTGATGTTACTAAAATCCTAATCAAGAAAGGATAGGATTGTGAAATAGTTGCAGAGACTCATGACTTACTAAAAGTATTTATTGGAAAGGTAATTGATTCTTTTGAGCTGTATAATTGTATCGTTCTTTTTCTTTGTATTTTATTCATTGTGTTCTTGATCATCATCTTTCGGGTTCCTATAATGTTCTACTCAAGTTATTGCAATTTGTACCAGAGGTCTGAGAAGGATCTGATAGTGTTTGGAGAGTGTCATTATTAAGGAGGGTATTTCATCATTAGTGGAAGTGAGAATATACTAATTGAACAGAAAAGATGAGTACTAGTCGTGTATGTGTTTTCAAGAAAAAATAACCTAACAAGTATGCCTACGTGACTCAAGTTTTATTAATGATCGAGAAACAGAATAGGCCAACATGAAAAGAATTTAAAAGGAGGCGACATCTCCTCATCTCCTCATCATCTCAAACAAGGAGAAGAGGAAGGGGGCTACGTCGTTGATGTAATGGCATCGCCTCCTTTTTTTATTTTTTTAAATATTATTTTTATAGAAAATATATCTTAATTTTTATATTTTTATATATAATATAATATAATATAAAAATTAATATATATTTTATATAAAAATAATATTAAAAATTAACTGAATTGTGTGTCGAGAATACCTATTGATTCTATATGCTAACTGTTTCTTCCAAGGATAGTCTCAACAATTCTATCATTTGTGTTTCGGAGAAATCATAGCAAATATGCTTTAGTATATTTTTGTCAACGACTAAGCATAATGCTTAGAAGATGATTATTATTGGGATCTTGCCCCAAATATATAGAAGAGTAGCTCGAATGTCTTGGTCTGATAAACCCTGAGAGCAATAACATCCAAACACACATAAGTGGAACACCAAATGTACAAACACCTACGGAAGAGGAAGAAGAAGTCTTACCCCTTTTGTACTCGCACGAGAAAGTATACGCACAAACATCCAAATACTTATGCGTGTGGATGTTACTGCTCTCAGGGTTCATTAGGCCAAGACATTACTCTTCCATATATTCGAGGCAAGATCCCAATAATAATCATCTTTAAGCATTAGGCTTTATTGTTAATAAAAATATACTGGAGCATATTTGTTATAATTTTTTTTACACACAAATGATGAAATTGTTAAGATCTTATTTAGCATACAAAATCAACAAGTATTCTTGACATACAGTTCAGTTAATTTTTAATATTATTTTTATATAAAATTTTATATATATTAATTTTTATATTATTATATTATATTAATATATAATATTTAATATAATATAATATTTAATATTTAATATTTAATATAATATAATATTTAATATATATCTTTTATAAAAAATTTAAAAAGGAGGCGTCGCCTCCTTTTAAATTCCTTTCATGCTACTTATTGATCTGAAACAATGGGGTACTAGGAATAAAGATGAACATAATGCACTCCATTCTGCATGTCAATTTGTCAAACATTTGATTTGGAGGATGTTCTGAACAAAAAAGAGTGGCCAAGCAAAAACGAAACGACAGCTGAAAACATAAAGAATGAGATGCATCCTGTCCGCAAGTATAAAAATTAAAGAAAGAAGAAGAACATCCGTGTGATAGAACTGTTGTGACTGTCAATCTCTTCTTTGATGAATTGACCAATCATATACAAGTTCCACTTCCTGGGTGGCTATACTTGCAATTGGACCAAAAGGGATTGGTCAAGGATTTGCGTGAACAGAACTCAACCCATATAACCTGTGACTACAAAATTAAATCACCTAATAATGCTATCATAAGCAGCAGATAAATTGGAAAAATAGTTAACAGAAATAAATAATCACCTAAGCGTCCAAGCTTCTTCGGATCACTGGTTGATCCACTACAACAATTGATCATATCACAGATTTAACAAATATATTTGAAAGAATATTATATTTTATATAAACAATAATACTATATATAACATCATTTGAACTTGGATCGTACAACTAAGCGACCAACAACAACACATTCATTACTCCTCAATAATGAAATTAAAAATAACAATAATAACCAAAACAAAAGATAAATTTCACTATAAATCTCAAATTATCAGGATGAACATATATCATGAAGTATAGTCTTAAGCCTTTTTGTGTCATCAAATTGTTGGGAAAGGTCACTAGTCGATCAAGTTGACTACAATCAATTCTTAAAGCTATTCAAAACCCCGATATGAGATTCCTAATTCAATAACTGAGCAAACCAAAACAAGAAAAAAAATAATGAGATACAAAAAGAAAACAGCAAAATTACAAGAGAAGAAATGGAATTTACCAAGCCATGATAGGAATACCAGTATCATTGTGCACCAGATACACCATCAATAACAATGACAAACTGTAAGATCACAATTACCTAGGGCAGGCTGCATGGATCTTTCCCACCACAGAGTTATATTGAGGCCAGCACCAATGTTCTAAAACAAGGGGCCCAGTTCCCAGTTTTTCTGGTAGAGACCAACCAGTCTCATCTGTTTCTGAATTAAATAACAAGAGGAAGGAGCCATAAGGTCACAACTGTTTTAAGTCAGTTGCACAAATCTTTACCCACCACTAAGCTATGTTGAGGGTAACATTACTGTCTTAAATTGTCAAAGAATTGGCTCAGTCCAACATGCTGCCGATTCATTATAGTAGGTATGCAACTCTGCTGTTCAAAACATAATCAGTTCTGAAATTGTTTTATAGCATGACAATCGATACACATACGTACACACGGCAGCATGATACCATGACAGACTCCATAAGAGACATTCCACACCAACTAATCTGACAGAATTCCATGTCACCTTATTTCCACCTCGCACCAACTCAGCTGAGGCATCACAGAACAATAACACATCAACCTGTAAGAAAATCAGATTCCATGATCAAAATGCCTGCCGACAACAAAGCATAGCAACTAGCTAAAATATGCCACACGTCTCATATATTATGTCTATAAACAGCATTGCATAGAAGTGGGAAGACAATGGAAAGAAATAGCATGAACACTAAAAGCAGATTATCTTTTACAATGAACATACTGTAAGTTTATATTGCTAAGACAACTGCACACTTATTTGTCAGTCAAATCTCACAACTGCACACTTGTGAAAAACAAATTCTCCAAAAGATTCTAAACTCAGGAGATGAAGATGTATCATGAAAAATTTTTAAAATTACTCTATGATATTACGACAAAAATTGATAATAAGCACGATAACGACAATCAGCTACTTTTTCCATCATTTACTCAGTGAAATGCAATATATCTAATTCACCTAAACTCTAGAAAACTTTTGTTAGGTCAACCTCATTGCCAACTCAACCTCAGCTTTCCTCGCACCACAAGTTCCAATCAACTCATCTTATCTAACTAGAACATTTCTTTCATTTTATCCTCTAATTGGGCTGGCCTAATTGTTGGCGACAGTGATTTAAAAAGCGCTAGGCGCCAAAAGGCGCCAAGGTCCAAAAACTCCCGAGGCGCTAGGCGCTCGCCCGAGTGAAACGAGACGCTAAAATATAAAAATATATAATATAATTAATAAATATAATTATTTAAAATTTTAAATAAAAATATGCTATTAAATTAAGAAAATCTAAGATACAAAATCACAATGTCACATTAACAAAAAGTTTCAAAATTCAAAACAATAAAATTTTACATCAAAGTCATTCATCATAATCAATATTATCGTCATTTTCACACAAATCATCTTCATTGAATTCGTCTTCTTCCTCTTGTCCTTCGATTCCTTCCTCTTCATCAAGATATGTTTCATTCTCTGTCTTCAACAATAGCAGGAGCCGAGCTTGATGCTTTTGCACTCATTTTTCTCTTTGACATCTATATTGTATATGTTTGTAATTCTCTAGCACCTGAAGCTCTTGCCACATCTCCCCATGTCAATCTATCATCTTCAAATACAAACTCGTCTTCAGTATCTTGCAAGTTAGCACCCATTTCTCCTACTAACCACTCATTTGAATCATCAATATCTTGCAATGAGATTGAATCAAATCTATTTTGAAAATCATGACGAGTCTTCAAAGCTTGATTATACTTTATGTAAACAAGATCGTGCAATCGTTGATGTTCTAACCGATTTCTTCTCTTCGAGTGAATTTGCCATGTCATATAATTAAAAAATATATTAATACATATATCTAAATAAATAAATAAATTAAAACAAAAATATTTAGTAATCCTTACATGCTCAAAGACACTCCAGTTTCGCTCACAATCCGAAGCACTACATGTCAAACTAAGTACTTTGATAGCAAATTGCTGTAAGTTCGAGGTGGAATTTCCAAATAGACTCCACCATTCAGCTGCAAAATTTATGTTATTATTAACAATAACATAGTAACATAATATATATGAAATTAATTATATCAAATTATTAATACCTGGAGACGTAGTTATCTTGGATCGAACGGCAATTGGAATTCCAAAAAGACCTTCGGCATTTTTATATAAAGATAATTCATGAATAATCTTATCTTGAACCTCAAGGCTGGGAACTAATTTTGCAACGCACTGATATAACACACCCAAAACTTCTGCATCAAATCCAACAGATTTAATCTTATAAAAGAATTCAGGGTTCAAATACTATCCTGCTGCATGTAAGGGACGATGAAGTTGACAACTCCATCTTTCGTCAATGATTGTAAAAAAATTTTCATATTTTTCTTCATTTTCATTAAAAGATCTTTTAATCGTCTCCTTTGCTCTATCCATAGCCTTATAAATATATCCCATTGCAGGCTTATTTTCATTATCCACCAACCGAAGGACTCGAACAAGAGGGCCTATTACCTTTAATATATAAACTACATGATTCCAAAAGGATGGCATTAAAATGATATCAGCAGCCCTCTTGCCTTTTGCTTCTTTTGCCCATTTGCTTGTCACCCATTTCTCAGAGGTAAACATATTTCTCAGAGTATGTTTTTTACGATGCACGCTCTATAATGTCAAGAATGAAGTAGCAAATCGAGTGACACCATATCTCACTAATTCTTTATTCCATGTAAATTCTCTCATCATATTCAAAGCCCCAATGTGATTATAAAGAAATCCAACAACAAAAATTGCCCTTTCTAAGGTTTTCTTGATTTCTAAGATCTTTCCAATATCCTCCAACATTAAATCAATACAATGTGCTGCACATGGAGTCCAATACAAGTGTTGTCTTTTTTATTCAAACAATTTACCTGAGACAAAGGATAACAAAAATAAAAAGACTTAAGAGTTTAACACACTTAATTGAAGATAAAATAATTAACAAAATCAAAAGATGAATATCACCAGCTAAAACATAGTTGCTTCCATTGTCGGTTATGATTTGAACGATATTTTGTTCTCCAATTTCTTCCACGAAGTTGTCAAGTAAATCATATATCTTGTCTCCAGATTTTACAAAAGATGAAGCATCTATTGACTTCACAAACATAGTCCCTAAAGAACAATTAACCATAAAATTAATTATACTCCTGTGCCTCCTGTCAGTCCAAACATCTGACATAATAAAGCAACCATGTGTTGCCTATGATTCTTTATGACCTTTTAGTAAGTCATTTGTATAATTCAACTCTTTTTGCAGCAATGAAACTCGCATCTCATAATAACTTGGAGGTTTTAATCCTATACCATATCTTCCAATAGCTTCAATCATACCCTTAAAACTGTCTAAACGAGTTGTACTAAGAGGAAGACCAGCCTGATAGAAAAAGCGAGCAATGTGCTGAATTGTTCTTCCTCTTATTTCTTTATCACAAACATCACTTATATTTGTTTGTCTAAATTTTGAGCCTCCTGCTTGCCCTTGTTGTTTCTGGAATCCTTGAAGCATATATAGATCCATCGGTTCTTTTTTACCTTTCTTAGTACTCATAACTTCTTTTCCCTTTTTATCGTATACTCTTTTTTCACTTCGGTTAATACTCATAGAATAATCTTCTTCTTCATCCCTGAGATGTTCAACATTGTCTTCTAGTAAATTCTCGTAAGACTCATTCTTTTGTGTCTTCTTTTCATTCATATAACTCAGCAACTCTTCTTTTACCTCAGGTGGACATTTTTTACAAGCTGCTGCATTCTTGAAATTTCCTACTAGATGTTGTTTTGCACGAAAAATACCACCTCTGGTAGTCTTATCGCAGAATATGCAAGTCACTGCATTAGGATCTTTCGAATCCTTCAAATAATTATACTTCCGTGCAGGATCTTTTTTTGATACAATTGGAGACTCTATTGAGTTGCTCTCTACACTTGCCATTTATGTTGAAACCTAGCAATAATTTTAAGTAAATAAAAATTAACAACATTAAAATCAAAACAATATATTATTAATCTATTAATAATATTGAAAATTAATCATTTCAAAATTCAAATAAACTTAATATTAACAGTATAAGCCTGCTGACAGAGAAACGAGGAAGCAGCGGCGAGCGGCGACAGCAGCAGCAGCGAGCGGCAACAGCAGCGGGAAAGGGAGCGGGAGCGGCGAGCAGCAGCAGCGGGAGCAGGAGCGACGAGCAGCGGGAGGCGCGAGCGGCGACAGAGGCAGCGTTTGCGAGCAGCGACAACGGCGAGCGACGACAACGACAGCGTTTGCGAGCAGCGAGATCGGGATCGGGATCGGGAGCGGCAGCGGGTTAGGGTTGGGTAAGGGTTAGGGTTGGGTAAGGGTTATATCGATTTAGTTGGTTCGATTGAACCAACTAACAATCGAACCAGGACCGAACCAGACCTAAAATCCTAGTTCGGTCGCCTTGGTTTACCTAGGCGCTCGCCTGAAGCGCCCAGCGCCTGGGCTCGGGCGAGCGCCCAGGCAGCGCCTGTTTGAAGCGCGTCGCCTGGGAGATTAGCGAGGCGCTCGGGCCCTGCCTCGCCTCGCCCGAGCGCCTAGGTGAGCGCCCGAGCGCCTTTTGCAATCACTGGTTGGCAAATGATAAAATTTATTTTTCTCTCTTTTCTATTAGTCACATACATTCATCTATACATTTACATCTCGTCAACACTAAATTTTTTAACATGTTACTCATACTTGCCCAACACTCCAATTTATAAAGCATGGCTAGTTATAACTATCTTATATAATTTTCATTCAAACCTAATAATTAAACAAAGATCCAGCAAAATAATAATAGCTTAGGTAATGAGAGATCCATTAAGCGAATCTCTACGCACAATGTAGCACAGTTTCATTTGTTCCATTCTTCTATGTTCACACTAGCTTCTTTTTCTGGAAAGACAATATGGCTTGTTGACATGGATAACAACAAAATTTCCAAGTGTTTAGAATCGGTTAAATGGATCTTTTGCCATCATTGAACTATGTAAAAAGGCAGTATTTTCGCAACCCAAGACACAAAGAATACCAGAAAAGAATGTATAAATAGGTGCAGAGTAGGATGAATTATATATATATATATATATATATATATATATATATATATATATATATATATATATATATATATATATATATATATATATATATATATATATATATATATATATATATATATATATATATATATATATATATATATCATTTTCCATGGGAAATTATATCTATATCCTGATATTGTGATGTAATATCAATGGATTGGAAATCCTGCAATACAAATAAATGCATGTCCGATAATTAAACAATTTCAAATTTCCCCATGAGTGCATACTCCTCATTAAATCCCTAACAAACAAACAATAGAAGAGGTTTCACGTTCAAGGAAGAGGGGAAGGGGAGATGGTACCAGAAGAGAACGAGGAGGAAGAGCAGGTGCCTTCAAGCAAGGTCTTGGTCGTCGAAGTCATCGTCGAAGGAGTTGAAGAAGTCGGCGTCGACAGGGGGCTGCTGGCGGTCGAAGTCGGAGAGGATCTCGATGGGATCGGCGTCGTCCACCTCCATCCCCACGGTCACCGCCACCGCCTCCTCCATCTCCTCCTGCTGCTGCTGCTGCTGGTGGTACAGATACGACGACGGCGGCTGCTTCATCTTTTCTTACACCAAACCCTTTCCCCGTCCAACCTGACTGCGAGTTGGGAATTCCGGCCACATCGCCAATGCGTGCATCAAATAGTCCTCAAGTGGTGGGTTTGTTTCGGCTTCGTATCGGTCAACCGGACCCAAATCAGAGGTGGACCGGTCCGGGCTAGCTGGAATGGGCCAATTTTGTTGTCCAAGCTATATAATTGTTTTTTACCAAAAATAAAAAATGTATTTAACTCAACTCAAAAAGCCATTGCCTATGCTCCGGCGGTCAGCGCATTAAAAATAAAAAATAAAAAATAAAAATCATTACTTATGCTCCGGAAGTCAGCTCATAAATAATAATAATAATAATAATAATAATAATAATAATAATAATAATAATAATAATAATACAAGAGAAGGAATAAGGTATCTCCTAACAAATTTAGTTAGTCAATTTATACATTAATTATCAGATTTTACAGGAGAAAAATGAGAAATGATACGAAGAATATTCTTTATAATATTACGAGTTGTCAAGTATGTCTAATATGAGAATAGTCATCCATACATCCGACTCTTATAGTAATATAAAAAATTTTATACATGAGTCATTCATATTCAATTTGACTATTATAGATGGAGCAATCCTCGTAACGTCTAAGAATATGATAATAAAAATAAATAAATTATATCAAAATCCTAAAAATAATTACTATCGGAGTGATTTTATTGCCACTATAACTTTCATCATGAGTTTTCACACTAGTCAAAATATCTATATAATAAGTGCTCTTAGTTATATCTATACAAAGAGTAATTTAAGAGTGGACCAAACTAAGTTTAGAGAGATTTTTAGAAGTAGGGATTAGGCAAGCTACCATTAAAAAAAAAAATTCGACAAAAATAAAAACACAGAAAACATAGCACAAGTTTTTACAAGAGTTAATTATCATTTAGGATCAAGTCTCCATATCCACTTATTATCATTAAAGAGAATCACTAAATCCATACCAAGATCATATTGGCAATATCATAACCAATGAAGTGTGATAAAAATTCAAAATTTTAGCAGGTATCATTAATGAGAAAGCTAACAGTATTATCCATATTAAGTAGCAATCCCTTTCATGCTGAATAAAATTTGAAAGATAAATGTTAGGAATAGCAAGAATAAATTTTGAAAGATGAAGACCATGAATATGAAAATCTTCCAGATATTTAGGTTTAATAATCATATCCCAATTAATAAGATGAAGATGATGCTGAAATTGACTGACTGACTTTTCTATCAGAGAAAATCTCTAATAATCTGTTCAATCTGACTTAGGACAGTACATAACATCCAAGTAATTGATAATGTGTGTAAATGAGTAGCAAAAAAATCAAATTTATCACAAAAAAAAAAAAAAACTACCGGCTTGGAAGTGGTATGAAATTTGCCAACTTTAAACTTTTGGTGTTTGAAATGAAAAAGGCTTAAGCTTTCTAAAATTACAAGATTGGTTAAGCATACCATTAAATAAGCATATAAAGGTAATGGGATAAAAGGATTTTCTATTGGATATCTCTCGGACTCTCGAAGATCATAAAATAATTTCATCAATACCATTAAAGATGCAAAAGAAAATTGAGAAAGAAATACTATAATAAATTCATAAAATAATTTTATCAAGAAATTAGAAGTCTCTAAAGTATTAATAACAGCCCCCTTAAAAGTATTTTTTGATCTTTAGAATCATAATGGATAAAGGAAATGAGTATTTTTTATCTTGAATGCTAAGCAGGAAGGCTAAATTTTTTTTTTTTTTGGAAATAATATCGGAAAGGAGAGGTTTTAATCAGTTGATAATCAATTTTGCTAGAATTATGTAATTTATATGACAAAAGGAAAATAAGTTGAAAGTCATTCACCTGAATAGGAGTAGGATACTTGAAAATAGAAAATAATGTAGGTGTGAGTTTATTAATCTTTAGGAACAAAACAAAGATCATTAAAAAGATTAAAATCGAACGTAAGTTGATCAACAATGGTTTGACAATGAAATCATCATGTCTTGAGCTCCTACCATATCCTAGAGAATGGATAACATCCTAAGCTTTCTACCTTTAAAAAGGATGGATGAGAGATTCACTAGCTTAAGCAAAGATACCCATCATGACTATGACTAGCCAATTAACGGAACGTAACATCATTACTAGCATGTCTATTACAAAGGTTAGAAGTCAATAAATATATATATATATATATATATATATATAATGGGTAGCCACCAAATCATTATTAATTTTAATTCACTAAATTTAATTATTTTTTTCTTGCAACACATTTTGATAATATATAGTGTTATAATTACCATTAGAAAGAAATCTATATTCTTTTGGCTAGACTCAGCTTTTCAAATTCAATTTGTCTAAGGAGAGCTTTAAGTTATGAGAAGAAAAATGTCCAGATATTTCATATTTAGAAGACTAACCAAGTTTTCTTTGGTCTTCTTAAGGCCCATGATTTAAACAGTAACTTTTGAGAGCCTATCTATCTTTTAAGTTACACTATAAAAATTTTTCACTTTGGAAGATAAATCCAACTGGTTTACAAAAATAAGATAGATAATTTTACTTTTTCTCTAACAATGTCATGGATGTTAGTATGTTCAATCCAAAAAAAATTTTAGGAGCTTGCTAAAAAGATTTAACCATAAGACATTAGCAAATCCACAGATCTAAATGAATCAGAATCTTAATCAAACCACAATAATTGTTAGACCATATAAATCCTAAAAAATATTATTATCAATAAAGTCCCTTAAGCAGCGAACAGATGGAGTAATAGAATAGAAAATCTTGATCCACAACCGTGTTTGTCATAAGTATCTGGAATATCATTGAAATTCATGATAAAACACTAAGGAACATCTTGAAAACCAATGAAAGGTGGAGTTCTAAAAGACATTTCATAGAACACTATCTATAATTTCTAGCGTAAAGAACTTATAACAATCATAGAGAGGAATCCTTATTTTAAACAATAGCATGCATATAATTCTCATGAACATTAATAGTCATAACTTGGGCAAAAATTTTTCATGATCTTTCTTTTTTTTCTTGCAAAGAGTAAAGGGTGAAGATAGGATTGGAGCCCAAGACCTTAAAATAAACTATTAAAACTTTTCACTAACTCATTTTTTTTAAAAAAAAATTAATTTATGCTCTATTAATACATATGTTCACTTGTTGATTCTCTCCAAAGAGGGATGATATCAATATCATATTTCCAAATGATTTCAACATCATATCTAAGCTTGTTAACATATTAATACATATGTTAATACTCCTTGATCAAGTGATGTCGAGCACCCCCTATAATTCGAACTTAGTATAAATATAAGAAGGATTAAAGAAAAGGATGGGAAAAAGTACTCACGGGAAACACATCACTTGTCTATAGGCAAATCAAATACGCCAATAGAGTAAATCACCTTATGAGCCATCAAAATGTCAGATTAACGAATCAAACCCATTGCAGTAGATTTAGAATTACTATTTAACTGAGGAGCATGTTTTTTAAGAGGCAACTCAGTTAACTGCATCATTAAAGAGATCTTTTGGATTTGATATCACAACCGGCACCAATGCTCCTTCCATCTAAATCCGGATACCCTCAACTTCAGTGAACAACTTGGAAATTAAAAAATAAAATAAAATAAAATCCTATTACCACATACGAAAACACTTGCGTAGTCTATTTATTAACCAACAATCGCTTTGCCTCTAAATGAGACGGATTTCTTAGAAATTTGACCGACCATGCTAAATTAGCAAGGTGGCTCACTCTTGGAAACGGACGGAGAGACGAAATGGACGGAGGAGGGAAAGGAGTCTATGCTATATATATACAAATATCAAGGGTTATCCGAGTTCAAATTGACTCCTTCAAATCGGTTGGTTGGCTTGGTTGGTAAGTCTTCATGAGTCGCGTCGAATCATGCCCGTGTTGCGCCCACGTCACCTAATTTTTAGTATCGACACATGATTCATGTCATCTCAATTCACGGATGCGCTGATCATGCTTCCGGCACGGATAATATGACCTCGAATCAACGGTTCCCACGTGTCCAATATACGTGTCGAGAATTAATCGCTCGTCAATCGCTTCGTTCGTCGAGCGGAATCAGACGGCAGAGATCCATCATGATTTTTCGTAAGGGAGATGAGACTGCAGACGGAGCGCGCCACCCGCCGGCTCTTCCCCTTTCTCCGCCTATAAATGCGCCATCCTTCTCGAATCACCACCCACCATTTCCCCCCCTGTTTTCTTGCCATCGCTGCGATCTCTCTCTCCTCTCCTCCACCACCTCTTCCTCCCTCGAAAAGTTAACCCCATCTCGGTCCCCCGTCCGTCGCTCTCGCCTAGAATCGGTCCCTAGAGGCGAGACCCACCGGATCTCGGCTTCGCTCAGGGGGTCACGTCGGTCGCCGCGCCAGATCAGGGTGGCCCTCACCGGAGATTGGCCTTCGTGAGGCGCTGCGTGGCGGATCGGTCGCCCTCCTCGGCTGGAGTAGCCATGGCGGTGCTGGCGACGGCGGCGACTGCTGGCGAAGGTTCGGCTGCCAGGAGGTTCTGGATCAGCTCCATGGAGGAGGCCATCTTCGCATCGTATTCCCCGTTCGTGGTGTGCCTGGCGTCAGGGAAGCTCGACATGGAAACCTTCCGCAACTACATTGCGCAGGATGTGCACTTCCTCAAAGCGTTCGCTCAAGCGTGAGTCAGTGTTTCCTTTCTTGTACTCTATTGAAAGACTGGAATCTAGTCACATATCCCTAGCTTCTAGTTTCCTTGCAGTTACTGTGGCTGAATTTTATTAGATTTGTTCGTCCTCCTGTTGCTGATGGTTATAAAAGCGTGTTGATTGTGTTTCCTGGAATTTGTTAGCTTCGAGATGGCGGAAGAATGTGCAGACGATGATGATGCCAAGGCTGCAATCGGTGAGTTGAGGAAGGCTGCTCTTCATAAGCTCAAAATTCACTATTCAGTAGCCCAAGTAAGATGTTGAACAACATTACCCTTGACTACGTCAAGTTCTCAGTCCATATATTCCATTTTGTCAATGTATCTTCTGTATTTGATCTCTCTATATGCTTATCTTTGGTTGTATATTTTGTTACTGACCGATCAGGGTTTTTCAAATGATGCAACTTCTAGGTAAATTGTCCTGGTATTTTGTTCTCTCCTGTTTATTCCTATTGTTCCCTTTGATATTGGAAAGGATAATGTGCTTAAAGTACACAATACTTATGAACACTTTTACATTGAAATCTCTGGGCTTTCTCTATATCAGGTGTTGATATATAGCTTCATGGAACACATCAGAGTCAGGATATTCTACTAAACAGGACCAACAAAAGTGATCCAAATGAAAATGGATACTTGTTTTTAGTTTCTAGTTCCTACTAGTCATTCTTACGGGTATCATTTACTTGTATTTCATGACCATACTGGTGTGATCTTTCACTGATCACTTTTTAATGTTTGTGGATTCTGCTGTACTTTTCAACTATTAATTTGATGAAGTAGGGTGATTTATATTCCCTAGTATTTGGTTTATTCATCATAAGAATTATGTTTGAAATCACATGCTGCTGAGGTGGATTACTTTGCAATTTAAGCGATGGACAATGCAATTACTTTATTCATCTTTGATTCCCGAAACGTGCTTTTAGATTTGAGATCATCTAAGTTTTACACTGTCTTGATACCTGTTTTTATTTTTTTCCTTTAATTTTTGCTAATTTCCTGCCATTTACCCAAAGAAGGGAAAGGATCCATGTGGTCATCCCCAAAATAGTTATATCTACCCAAAACAGATTGTTCATTCTTGAGCTAATAAGGGTGTGAATCCTTGTGCTATATACGATTAGCTTATCTTGTCACTCTTTGTCTCTGTTCTGTCTAAGGTACATTTTACTACAGAATCATACATCGCTTGACCATGTGAATACCTGTGTGTGCATAATGAATACCTGTGTGTATATACGTTTCTAAGAGACCCAGTTATGCAGGAATGGGGAATTGACATGACCAAAGAGATAATTCCCAATCCTGCAACACTAAAGTACACTGAGTTCCTGCTTGCAATAGCTTCTGGTAAAATTGAAGGAGGGAAAGGTCCTGGAAGGATAGACACCCCCTTTGAGAAGACTAAAATTGCTGCCTATACAGTAGGTGCCATGACCCCTTGCATGAGGCTTGATGCATTTTTGGGCAAAGAGCTTCAACTGCATCTACAATATGAGGGAAGTGGTTATCCATACAAGAAGTGGATCGAAACTTATTCCTCTGCTAGTTTTGAGGTATCTTAATACTTCAAACAATTAACAGCTGTTTGTCCCTTTCATCTATTATTAAATCCCTTCAATTATCTTATGTGCTCTTTTTATAGTGTTTGCCTTTCTTCTCTCTTTTCTTTTATGCAGGCATCTGCTGCACAAATGGAAGAGTTGCTTGACAAACTGTGTGTTTCGTTGACTGGCGAGGAGCTTGAAATCATTGAGAAGCTTTATCACCAAGCTATGAAACTTGAAATTGAATTTTTCAATGCTCAGCCAATTGTCCAGCCAGTGGTAGTTCCATTCAAGAAACTTCATGATGCCAGTAATAACCTGGTTATTTTTTCCGATTTTGACTTGACGTGCACTGTGCTCGATTCCTCTGCTATATTAGCGGAGATTGCAATTCTAACTGCATCCAAGGCTGTTCAGAGTGGGACTGATAATCTGAGTGCTCAGAGGTCACCGTCAGATGTGAGGGACTCCTGGAGTGCTTTTTCTAAGCAGTATACTGAGGAGTTTGAGAAATGCATAGAAAGCTTACTTCCATCGAAACAAGGTAACTATGCTATATATTTACAAGTATGTTACTTTTAATAGCAATTTTAGTGGTAAAGATTATTATTTTTTTAAAAAAAATAAAGAAGCTACAAGTGTTAATTCTTATACATTTTCAATTCGTCGTTCATGTGCAGCTGAGACTTTTGATTATGAAAGTCTGTGCAAAAACTATGAGCAGCTCTCCTATTTTGAAAAGCAAGCAAATTCTAGGGTTATTGAGTCAGGATTGCTTAAGGGAATAAATTTAGAAGACATCAGAAGAACTGGGGAGCGATTGGTCCTCCAAGACGGCTGTAAAGAATTTTTTCACAAGGCTATAAATATGAAAGGAAAACTGAATGCAGGTTTTCATATACTATCATATTGTTGGTGTGCAGACCTCATAAGATCAGTCTTTGGCTCAGGTAAGTCCTGCTGTTGTCTAGCCCTTGTGATTTTTACAATCCAATTTAAAAGTTTTCTGGTTGATCTTGCTGTTCTAGATTTGATACTTCTAGTAATGAAGTGACTATTTTTACCTCTTTTTTCTGAAAAGGAAAAGAATCTATTGGCATCCAAAATGCCCTTTGTGAAAGTTGATCAGATGACTATCTTTTTCCTCTGAGTGACCAGAATCGATTGATGCTAATGTTATAAAAGTTTGTCTTTTTTATCTATGACAAGTTGAGTGTTTTGCACACAATTCAGGCAATTGATTTGACATTTGGAATTCTTAGTGGACAAAAATGAAAAAAAATTCATTAGTTTGATAATGTAATTTGTTCTGGTGTTTCTCTTTGTAGAGGCAGTAGTATGTATTAAGGTCAATTTCTTGCCTACCAACTAGCCTGATAGGTTTGAAGGCAATATATCCTTGTCTAAGTTTGCGTTGATTAGGAATTTGTTCCCAACTCCAGAGGATTGACATTGTGTTATAAATTTCATCAGGCCATGTCAGCCTTCAGTTGTGTTTGACATCAAACCCAATATTAGTGGAATAAGAGAGTTTCATGTGATCTGATCTTTCTTTTCTTTTGCGGAATTGCCTTTATAACAAGACTGTTTTTGTGTTCGTATGAAGGTTCTATAGCACAAAAGATGTTGTGGCACATGACTTCTCCGTTACTTGTAAATGACATGAAAGAGTGGAATATTACTTAGTGGGTATCTGAAGTTTCATGAACATTATATCAAAATGCTGTAAATAGTTGCATACTAGGTTTTCTCCACGATGCGGTGGCAAATCCATCTGAATATATATGTCTTTGAACTTATACAAGGTTGTGAGGCGACACTAGCACTATCATGATTGTTTTTCTCCATGACGCTGTGGCCAAGCCATCTGAATTTGTCCTTATTCTGTTTAGTAGGTTCTCCAAATGATTTGAGCATACACTCGAACGAGTTCAACTATGAGGGATCTGTTTCAACAGGTGAAATTGTCAGAGCAATGGAGTCTCCTCTGGACAAGGTTAAGACATTCAGAAGCATCTTAGCTGACGTTGGCAGGGAAAAAGAACATATGTCTGTCTATATTGGGGATTCAGTTGGTGATATGCTCTGCTTGCTGGAGGCAGATGTTGGTATTGTGATGGGATCAAGCTTAAGCTTGAGGAGAGTTGGGGAGCAACATGGTGTATCTTTTGTTCCACTCTATCCCGGTTTAATAAAGAAACAAAGGGAAGTTCTAAGAGAAGATTCCCGTGTTTGGAAGGGGTTGTCTGGTGTTCTCTACACAGCATCTAGCTGGACAGAGATACATGGTTTCGTTTTGGGGGCATAAGTTTTTAGATGGCTCCTTTTTGTGTTTTTGTGACGAGTTAAAGAGACATAAATTTCAATCAGTTGTTGGTTTTCTTAAGCTGCAGGTACTTGAGGGATCTGCAAAAGTCGTACCTTTACATATGTTCCATTCACGTCCACATTGATCGAAAGGGATCTGCTGCTGGGCCGGCGTAGATGCTCAGGTACTTGAATTTCCTATATTATTTATTGATTCCATTCTTTACATAATTAATTAATGATGGAAGTTTTATGTTTTTCATACTTTTGCAGGCCATTTGTGTCGATTTAGTTGATGATCTAGCTTCTTAGTTCTCTGAAAAAATTTTGGGTTCTAAGAATAAGGTTGTAAAACCTACCATTTTAGAATCGAACACTTAAAATTTGATTGATGTACCAATTTTAGCTTAGGATTTGAGGATAACATACATAATAAGATTTGTGTGGTAAAGACTCCTTTATGACAACTCGAGTCATTGGAGGTGCCAATTCTCGAGTCTCCTTGAGATGCACATTGTGACTGTAATTATTTCTGTAAATTCTGATGATGAGACTTCATCAATGATCAAAAACAACCCTCACTCATCGGTATGACTTAACATGTTTCTTGCAACTGTCCTATAACAATGATCTTTCCCTTTGCTTGGCTTTTCATTCTATGGATTGGGGTGTGACCTCTACATACATTTTTTCTTTTTTCAGGGGCTGGACCTGATGGGGCTGCACGGCGATTCGAATCAGCGTGTGTCAGGTAGCCACTTGGAATTTTCAATCTCGGCAGAGCTCCGTTGACTTTTTTTCTTTTCCTTTTTATTTTCTCTCTCTCTCTCTCTCTCGGCACGGCAATTTAGATCAGCGTGGCGACTTTGGTTTCTCAGTTTTGGCAGAGCTTTGTCGACTTATTTCTCTCTCTATCTATCTCTGTACCTTAGGTTACAGATCTTGAGGAAATTTTAATTGGTCTCAGAACATTTTGAGATTCCGCATGATTTGTCAGTTTGCGAAGGATGGCAAGTAGGTGCATGCTGTGAACCCTTTCCACCTAAAGGGGGGCCTCCAGGCTCCGTGAGGTGCGCTCTTCCTGTCCAAGGAAAACTTGCTTTCTTAAAACCCCACTCCATGCTTCCCAACTTTGTTCAGCTTCCAACAGAGCATTATCTGTACTTGATCCATCTTCCCTGTTCTTAGTGTAATACCACAGTACGTGCGTGTTGTAATTTTCCCATAATTTGGGAACTTTTGGCAAATGCCTGTGCTTAAGCATTTCCAGTCAACCATGTCAAAAGCTTTTACAGTTTCAGCAAACTCCCATGATCTTCCCTGTTAGAACGATGACAGAGAATGGAATGGAATGGTAAACTCTGATTGTTATAGAGCACTGAATATAATAGCTGAACTTTCATGGATAAGATCCTACATTAATGAGAAATCTTATTGAGATTTCATGATTGTTATAGAGAATGACTAATTATGTTAAGATTTAAAGAAAGAAAAAAAAAGATGCAAAAGTAGCAAGTTTGCCTCCATAGCACGCGCGATGTTTTTGGTGAAGCAGTTCCGTACACTAACCTAAAGGAGTATTTAAATGGGAAATGTTTGTCTCCTGTTAGGGTTGGACACATGGCTATCGATCAGCACAAGGAAATCAAGCTTCTTAGTCATCAACTAAGTCATTTCAGAATATAAATCCTTAGAAATATTCCTCCCACTCCACATAATACATTTTCTAATTGGATCGACTATGAAAGGTGAAGCAAAACATAGTTATCGAGTTCAAACATTGTTCACTTTCACTTTCACTTTCTTCTATTCTATTCCAAACGCTAACTCGAGTGTTAGAGAGATCTTACCAAGAACTTCATCCGATCTTAATTTTCTTGCACCAGATCAAGTGTCCCAAGTCTTCTTGATCAAACTCTAAAAACTTCTTATGTACATTGGTTCGAATGAAGTTGGACTTACGTAGTTATCACTGACATCCTCCCTATCAAGTGTAGATTTCCATAAGGGGAACAAGTTTTGACATCGGTCGTGGTTCATGTAATTCTGTTACAGTAAGATCAGAAGCATGAGTGAAAAGAAAGATCTGAAGCTGTATCAAGGTTAGGGTCAGGATCATTGCTATGCCAGTTAATTCTGTTTCTGTTCGAAAGCTAAGTTGAAAGTTACGAGTTGAAATAACAGGATCAGATAAAAAGGATTAGATGAAACAGCAAGCACTAAAAGGAATGTAGTTGTAGGAAAGTAAACAAGAGAAGAAGGATGGTCACTGGGGAATCCAATCGACTCACCACAAGCAAAAAAATTGAGGACACAAGTTAAACATTTTTACAACAGGTTAATTATTTTCTAAGGCACTTTCCCACCATAAATCCAGGCTTTCTACTCTTGGCCCGAAGAATCATTGGACATACGTCAACTAAAGAGTGGAGAGAGAGAGAGAGAGAGAGAGAGAAATTAAACCATGTGAATAGCATTCATGGTGGAGTAAAATTCACCCTAAACGCGATGGTGAACCTTCTTCACCTCTTCATAAACATCTTCGCTCTCCAAGCTTGCCTGCTTTCCAAGGAAGGAAGCACTCGTCGACCACAGCTAAATTAACTGCGCAGCGGAATCAACAGCTGTGCAATACTTGCACATCATGCAATAAAATAGTGGTCATTCCTGTAAGAACCTCCTCACATGATACTGTCTCGAGCTTTGCTCTCTCCCTGTGATCGTGAACTCGTACCTTTCTTGTCAGTAAAGCCATGTCCTTCACTGAAACCTTGATGCTGACTGCCCGTCCTAAGATAGATCTGAGACTTGCTCAACTATGGCTTCTGCTCCTCGGTTGGGTTTACTTCCTACTGGTGCAATCATAAGGGCTTTTTTGTCTCCTTGTCCTACTCAATTTGCTTTACTAGAAAATTGATCCATGTAAAACAAAGTTATTAATACTGCTTAAAACTGTATATGTGTAACGACAACAATCATAGTAAAAGCCTTTTTTACGTCACGTCATTTTGATATATGCTCATTAAATACAAGTGTTTATACTTAGCATAGTTTTGGGGGCATCTCTGTAATAGAAAAAGAGTGTCGTAACGTATTGATTCATCGGTCTTAGTCTCATAAGATCAGCAACATCATATTGATAGAGACATTGAGTCCATTATGATAGATAATAATTACAAGTACAAGATAATTTATTATTCCATAATCCTAACTCAATCATTCTCTCATTTATGGTATTTATTGTGGTCTCAACGTCGCCAAATGAAACTTTTCAACAATTTTACTATCTTACTATGTCCTTTACTAACTTAAGAATTAAATGAATATTTATCGAGTACATCCTCAATATAATTTTAATAGGTTCATCATCTAAATCTAGTTTTAAGATCTTAACTTATATGATAGAACTTAAAAATGAATCTCCATTGGCTCCGATAATTAGAATATACTCTCATTTTTAACATATAAAATATAAATTTATAATTTATAATTAGAGATTCAACAATGGTCAGTAGATTGAATTGCATAGTGAAATGACATAAACTTTATGATATTTTAATATTATATATATAATTATAATTAAAGTGTGTCATGTATTATTTTGTTGTTTTGATAAGGACCACCAAAGTGGGTGGCATCAACCTTAACTTATTATTAGACTTTGGTTCTCGAACTCTAATGTGAAACTAAATATGATATTATCGAGGCCCCAATTGATGAGTGAATGTTTTTTGATACTAACGATAGACATCATTTAATAAGATTCATATTAGTCATCGTTTCTAAAGTTATGTAAAATTATTTGCTTTGGGATGAGTTCGATAAGATTTTACCCTTTAAAAATGAATCTCAAAAAGGATAAAAATCACATTTGACTATTTATTACAGCTTAATTCTCCAACTTATCAATTAAGATTAAATATGATCGATATACATAAACAATCAAAGCACCATACACAACGTAAGATTATTTTTTTGGTAATTTCTTTTTAATTACTTAAATTAACTGCAGAAGATAATAAATGTATACGTATTTGTCAAATTTGAACCGTGCACGAATTTAATATGTAAATCAGTATGAAGGAAAAAAAATAAAAAATAACTTTATAAGCCTCCAAATAAATAAAAAATTGTTCACCTTCCATTATATATATATATATATATATATATATATATATATATATATATAGTTTTTAGTCCTCCTCTGTTGTGTCGTTCCATACCCACTGTATAAAAACTAAACCCAATTAATCTTCCTTTCCATCCATGTCCCCTCCCTCTCCCTCTTCTCCTCACTCCCCTCTCGCAACCCGCAGTGGTTGAGTGAGGCCGCCTACCGCGTGCAAGCAGACACCTGCGAACGCAGCGTCCGACGGCGGGCGTCGGAGGAAGCGGGTTGGGCTTTCGCTGTAGGAGGAGGAGCGTAGTATGGTCGGTCCTGAGCCTCCAACACCCTATAGCGTTTCTTTGCCTTGTTCCCAATCTTTCTTTCGTCGTTTCTCGTCTTCGATTCCACTATGGTTCTCGGTACTGCCTCTTTCGCTCTCCCGTCCCTCTCGGACTCCGATCTCGAATCCTGGAGTTCGGCAGATCGCGGCCCGCGGTGGAATGCAGCTTTCTGCGGCGCGCTGGATTTTGTTTCATTGGCTCAATGTTGGAGCTTCTTGTGAATCTTCTGGTGCCTATTGTGTCACCGATTTTCCTTAATGATTTGGTTGATCGATTGAAGTGCCTTTGTAACATCATTTGCTTACTTTAAGGAGAAAAGTGCTCATTTTTCTTTGGCTTTAACTTAAATAGGTTTATGTTTCGTGAAAATATTGGAGCCTTTTAGGCTTTGAAGTCGATCTTTTCCAGACATTGCAGCCTTTTGCCGTGAAATTTCTTTCTTTCTTTCCACCCTGTTTTATTTTTGGTTCATATTATGCTATTTATCTCGCCATTCTGCTTCCTATTTTTTGCATCATGTTTGATTCCTTCTTGTGCTACAGCTTGAGCTTGGCATCTCTGGCTAATCTGCTCCCGGTGTTTGCATTTTGTTGAAAGTCATTTTCCTCCGGAGACTATTTTTGAGAGATCTGGTTACATGCCCATTTTTCGAGTTAAAATTTGGGGGTTTTTTTTCCTCGTGCTTTAATGATATATCATCGATCGTAAATGCAAAATCTTGGCTTTGTTCTGCTGCATTGCGTTAAATGCCTGCTGCTATCGTCTAGTCTTCCCATTTATCCTAATTCTTATTTCCTTCTCTTAGCCTGGAGGGGGTGCCAGAAGCTACCTTTCTGTTTTGTACCAGTGACGATGTTGTTCTCTGTGGCCCTGGTGAGTGATCTTAGATCTTAGCTTTTAGCTCTATGATGAGGATAGTTGAAGACAATGGTGTTCGTCTTTGTTTCCTTCTCAGGCAACTCGATGAACAGTTTCCAGTGGTAGCAAGGGGATGGAGCTGACGGATTCTTTTCCAGGATGTATGGGAAGGATGATGAGCTTATTTGACTTGAGTGCCGGCATGGCCAAAACCAAACTGCTCACTGAGAGACCACATAGTGATGGTACTTCTCTTACTTCATCATACTGAATTGTGGATTCTTTTCTAGCTTGTTCAGTTCTTTCATGGGAGAGAATGCCTAATTTTTGCAACCCGCATAAGCTCGAATGCTTCACTTCTATTCAACCGTCGGTGTGCTAGAATTTTTCAGGTTATATCCTGCTTTTATTGTGGTTTTTGTTTTTCTAAATCATTTCCTTTTTATGATTGATTGTTTATCAGCTGATTTCATCACTTATATTTTGTTCATCCTTTTATCTTTGATCTATTTTCTTTGTGCACATCAATTTTTCAGGTTTTATGATTGTTTATCAGTCGATCGCATCACTTATATTTCGTTCATCCTTTTATCTTTGATGTATTTTCTTTGTGGACATCCATTCTGTGGCTTTCTGTTCATGTTTTCCGAAAATGAATATGCTGATCTAGTATGATTCCATTCTCCAGCTGCTATTAATATGGAGTAAATTCATTTGTTGGTTTCTGCAGTTGTTAGGAATTGTTCTGATGTGGTAAAGAAGCCAATATATCCTGAAGTGGCCGAGACAGAGGACAAACAAGTGGCACTCTGGACTTTTTTTTTTTGTCTACTGTCAAGAAATCCATTTATACAAACCCAACTATTTATACAAATCCTTGGTCTTGCTACAGATGGTAAGCGAACAAAGGAGCAGTTCCCCGATCAAGAAATCAGGTCGAACACCGATTAAGATGCTTATATCACAAGAGATGTGGGATGATACAGAGTCTACACAGAAGCCACCAAGTGTTGTTGCGAGACTAATGGGGCTAGATTCCTTACCAGTGCAGCAATCAGTCAAAACCAATATAAAAAACAGTGACAATAGTTTAACAGGAGAACTTCGACATTATCGACAGCAGGAAGGTGACTATCTTGACGAATCAAGTGCATGTGAGGGTCAATTTTTCACCCATGAAAATAAAGATTACAGGGATGTATATGAAGTGCAGCAACAACCATCAGAGAACGTCAGGGTTAAAGATCAATCTCCACCAAAGGTCAGATATGAAGAGAAATCATATCAAATGAGAATGGCCCTTGTTCGGCAAAAGTTTACTGAAGCAAAACGCCTGGCTACTGATGAAAAGCTTCTTGATTCAAAGGAGTTCCAAGATGCAGTTGAGGTTCTGAATTCAAACAGAGATTTATTTATTAAATTTCTGGAAGAACCAAACTCGTTCTTCACAAATCATCTCTTTGAGCTCCAGTGCGTCCCTCTACGTCCTGCGAAAACATGTATAACTGTGTTAAAACCTTCGAGTACCATGGAGACAAAAGGTGACAAAATCGTCAGAAGACAACCGTTTATAAATTCTGCTGAACGTGTAGACAAAGCTGATAAGCATTATTGGAGCTCTGGTTTCTCTAAGCCAAGAATTCAGAGTATATCTCAAGCAACGAGAATAGTTGTTTTAAAGCCTAGCCCTGGGAAACCTGACACCATAAAGACCACACTCTCAAACAATTTGCCAATGTTGCTGGGCAGGCGAGTTTCTAATGGAACTCTGACAACTGATGAACTGGTAGGTTCAAGAGAAGTAGCCAAGGAAATCACTCGTCAGATGCAAGAGAGCCTGAGCAGCAACAAGGATGAAGCCTTGTTATCCTCAGTACTATTAAATGGATATATTGGGGATGAAAGCTCGCTCAATAGGTCAGGAAGTGAGTGTATGGAAGATGATGATGGCAGTACAAGTGACTCTGAGATTGCAACTACAGCAACGGAGTATTCTTGGGCTTATGCCAACAGAATCGGTAGTCCTTTCTCAGCCTCATCCTTGACTCGAGCATCTCATTCTCCTGAATCATCAGTTATTAAAGAAGCTAAGAAACGACTTTCAGAGAGATGGGCATTAGTAGCATCAAATGAAAATGGTCAAGAGCAAATCCAATTGCGGAGGACCTCAAGCACCTTAGGTGAGATGCTTGCCATTCCCGAATTAAAGAAAGAAGAAGGAACCAAAGAGGAGCTTATTCATTCTGATGGCAAGTCATGCAATGGAGGCCCAGTGCTCTCATCATTCTTGTCTACATTTGCGACGAAGGATGAACATACTGGAGAGAATTCCCATAGGAACTTGTCAAGATCAAATTCCACCCCACTTTCTTCTTCAGCTTGTGAAGTTGATGAGTTGAATGTGGGGATCTCCCGTTCCTTGATTGGCAAACCCGTTCTTCAGATGGAGGTTCCCAAGTCAAACAGCAGGAAGTCATCTTTCAAGGATAAGATTTCTAGTTTTTTCTTCTCTAGAGGCAAAAAACCAAGTGAAGAAAAGCCCTCCAGATTTCCCTCGGTATGTGATGATAGAGTACAATCTGGCAGTTCTGGCAACAATGGTACAATTAGTTATGATTTATCACAATCCATTAATAATACTCTCACGGCACAGACCTCTCTATTTAGTCTTGATAAAATTTGTGATGGAGCAACTGAGAAGGCATGGCCTACTGAGGTAATACATCTCCCTCCAATTTTTCCTTCTTTTCTTGTTGAGCCTTCACTAGATTGTTTAATAAACATTTTCTTATTTTGTTAACTTGTCTCATGTCCCACATTCTGTTTTCTTCCTGATCCATTTAACTATATACATTTTTATATTGCTCACACTCTGGAGATTAATAGAGATGACCAGATCATGGTGCTTCTTGGACATTCTGGCTGCACTCTGCTGACTATATTAGTCCTTTTAAATTGTTAGATCTTTTTTTTTTTTTCACTCTAAAAATTGCCGTGCACATAATCTGCAGGGTGCCCTTAGCCTCGAGAAACCTGGGATATCAGGGAACATCATGCAGAAACAGGATCGGTCCAGCCCAATTTCAGTTTCAGAAGCAAAATCAGTAGATGATGTCGATTATGGCTTGTCTCTGTCGTCTAGAAGTATCATTGCTGGACGTCCACGTAAGTCTCATCTACCTCTTTCCACTGATATAATGTGTTCCCTAAAGTGACTATCAAGTCTTTTACCTGTCTTCAGAAGCACTATTTAGATCTCCACCGATCGAATCAGTTGCTCGTTCCCTGTCAAGGGGTGCCTCCTATTTGGACATAAGATCAACAAAACCCTTAAGGTCTTCTATGATCATCTCCAAGGTGGACGAAGAACATGAGCAGTTTGTCTTTGTCCACAAGCTGTTATCATCTGCTCAAATGAAGAACAATAAGAGCATGAAGTTCAGTGGATGGCATTCGCTCGATACTCCTTTAAACCCTTCATTGCTTTATGAGTCTTGGCACACGGATGATGAGGAAGGGAAGCACGGGAAGAGGCAAACAAGCCGCAGGCTCCTATTCGATGCTGTGAATGCAGCACTCGTAGACATTAGTCAGTCTGCATTATTTGCTGCGTATCCATGGACCGAACCGTGCTGTGGGCCTCAAAAGGATGACATGGTGGGCAATTCAGCTGCCGATGAAGTATGGGCAATCATAAGAAACAGGTTGTCGGGCGAGAAATGTGTACCGAATGAATCCACCACCACCACCACCAGCAGCAGCAGCAGCAGCAGAAGGATGGTAGATGGGTTGGTGATGAAAGAGGTGGGGGGAAGGCAATGGACTGAATCTAGGTGGTCGGAGCTGTGTGAATTCAGCAAGGAGATGGGTGGGAAGGTGTTAGATGAATTGATTGAAGAAGCATTGGCAGTATTATTTGATCAGTGATGGAGCTGAAGGTTCTTTCTCTTGTCCTTTTTATTCCTTTTAGTGACACATGATGTTCAGGGTTGTCATTATTGGTACTGCGACGCCTCTGGTGGTGGGTATCGCAGCCGTGACAAATACTAAATTACCCCCCAAGTTGTTGTGGTTTGGTGGTTGATGTTTATTCGTTGATGAAGATGTATATGTTTCTTGTGCCATCATGATGAATTCATCAGAATCTTGACCCATCTTCTTGCACCGCCGCCCCCTTGTGGTTGCGTCTCGTTACGATCCATCATTTCACCATTAATAATTGAAGGCCTTTTTTCTTTTTGTCATGAAAACGAATGAGAAAGATGTGGTGAGTTTGTGGTTGATTGGGGTGGGTGAAGCGTCGAATACCGCAGCGCGTGTCAGGTCGTATCGGATGGCCAAGTTGGATTCTGTAATCTTGCAGGATGACGCCACAAAAAGATAAAAGCCGGCACCGACTGGACTGGGTTTGTGCCGCTGTGGGTGAGGAGGCTGCTTTCTTTTCCGTTGCTCTGATGCTCCCGTCCGGCTTAGAACGGATTCTGTGGTCGATTTGATGGAGCATGCTGACTTGACGACCTCTTAACGGAGTAGAAGACAATGGAAATTTTGGTTTCAGTCAGATCCGGTGCACGGGGAGAGTAGCTTTTAGACTGCGAATCCCAATACTCAACGCGAGTAGAGCAGCGCATTGCACTTACGATTCATTATAAATAACTAGGCATCGGACAAAAATCATATATTGAATCAAAATTCTTTTTTCTTTTATATCTTTCTTAAAGAAAAATAAGATTGTACGAATATCTCAAGCATGCTCATGAATTAGACAAATTTAACTAAGCCATAATCAGCAAATTTAAAAAGAACATATAACCAACATCTTGTTGAGAGTAACACTAAAAATCCAAGTATTAAGAAAATTATAATCGGTCATCACTCAAAAAGAAAATTATAACCAGTCCTGCCTGCAACGAGGCACAGACGACAGCAAACAGGTCCGGGCCGACTTCCCATGCCATGCCATGCCTACGGTGGGCCCGGCAATGACAGAAAGGACATGAATGACGAAGCAGAGGCGCACAAGACCTCAACTTTAAACTTAAAAGGTGGATGATTACCTGCAACGGAGAAGCGCCTGTGGGCGCCGTTGGACCCAAGCACAGCCGACGACGATACAAGTTATCCTCACGATCCAACAACAGTAGCTAATCTCAAGGAAGAGAGAGAGAGAGAGAGAGAGAGAGAAGTTATCCTCAAGATCCAACTGTAGCTAATGTTGTCAGAGAGAAAGAAAGAAAGGTATCTATCCTCAAGATCCAACAGTAGCTAATGTTGTCAGAGAGAAAGAAAGAAGAGAGAGGAATCTCACAGTTGTCAGAGCGGCAGCCAACGCCCGTGACCAGCCTAATGGTTGCACACAACATGGGAGCGTTCCCAAGGCAGTGAGAAGCTGGATGGAGCAGTAACAGATCATCAGCCTTGCGGTTCCGTGGGCATTCATGTCTTGGGGTCCGCAGCATTATGTGACGACTCTCTCTCTCTCTCTCTCTCTGGGTATCCTATCATAAACATAAACAGTATAGTGTGTGTGACTCATTGGATATCCACCGGCAATAAATATAAATATAGCAAAACACAGTAAATTTTCGAGAACCCATAATGCCTTTTCATGGAACACAACATATTTTTATATTTTTGATGTCGATGTAAATGATAATTAATATGTAAGCATAAAAAATTATAATATTTTTTTTAAAATATATTAAAAAATTTAATATTAAATAATAATAAATTAAATTTATGATATGTGTCTTACTCAGAAAATCTTTTTCTTATTTACAAGATGTATGTTTATCTAAGATACAAAAGTTATAATGATATCGATCTAGACTTATCTTTTTTTCTGAATTATTAGAAACGAAGAAGTTGAGAAGATAAAAAATAATTGAACTGCTCTTAACATGCAAACAAAAAATAAATACTTATGGCTATTTCTTAATAGTCATAACTTGTCTTTGTGTATCGATTTGTCATCAGACTCAAAAGAAAAGACAGATGCTCAAATATACATATTCTTTCAGTAAATAATAATTTCAGTAAACATATTAGAACAAAGAAGCATCCACAAAGTGCAAATGGTCTTTGATCTATCACTAATAATGGAACGAACGGCCTCGCAGAGCATATAGCATCTCCAAATTAGTGCTGATTTGTTCCCCATGAACAGCCTCTGCCCAGGCATCTAACTACGTTTCAGCCTAATCCATGCAATCCATCCTTTCTAATCCAATAACAATTTGTATCCTATAATAATGTTAAAAGATTATTCATCAAATTATTAGAATAAAAATGATAATAAACTAAGGCAACATATATGCCTCGAAACCCACCACGCAACTCCCAACAAATTCTCATCAAAAGGCAACATACGTACCAATAACGCCAGACTCCAAATCCCTTGATGTCGACGGAGGTTGTGGCACGAGAGGGACCGCCACCTTACCTCCTTACCACAAGAAAGCCTTCCTCGCTCTTCTCCAATCCAAAGTAACAAAATGTATATGCATTCGTGACGAAATCAGAAATCAGCCTTCTCAGAAATGGAAATTAATTGATTCAATGTGATGATTTAATACATGTACGAAAAGGGTGGTGATTCGAGATCGAATCGACCGAGTCTGGTGATGACTCGCCTGAAAGGGGCAGCATTTGTTTACTTACCTGTTTCCGCTTCCAGACTTGTGTTGCCTGCCGTATGGAGTGAGAGTCTCTTTGTGTGCACGTTGCTGTTTCTACTAAGATGAGGTCTCGGCTGTCGGCTAAAGTCAACACACCCTTCCTTGTGTTGTCAAACCTATGCAGCAAGCAATTCACAGAACAAGATAAGAGATTACGTATCAACTGGAGGGTTTTTTTGATTAGTAGGAGGTAGTTCTCTTGTATAAAAGGAGGTGCATCGCTGTAATACAAAATACAAGAGGAGAGAATTCTGAATGAAGCTAGTGTTTAGTCCTCTTCTTTTATCTCTCTTCTTTTTTTATTTATTAATTTTTTAAAAATTATTTCATCATAAAATAATAAATATTCAAGTGATGAGATAAAAGAATAATCATTTACAAGAATAAAAAAAAATAATATGGAACAACAACTTAACCTAATATATGTTAATCATATCCCATTTGATTTAGACTCATCATTCGATTCAAATACGATATCAAAGATAAGATTAAAAAAATATTTTTTTTAAAAAAATTAAATTTTAGCAATAGTCACTTGAAATAGAAAAACAAGTCCAAATCTAAATTTGACATACCATACCGATTAACCCACATATAAATTGAGAGAGAACAAGAGAATAATTACGCATGAGGTTAAAAAGAGAATTAAAATTTTTTATTAAGACATTTAGTGTATTGTTATATGAGTAATAGGCATCAAGTCCGAATCGGGCATCATATACGTCACTAAATGTAATAAAAATATTTTTTTAATTAAAATATTAATAAAATAATCCTACATTGGCATTGTGAGAGTTTCGTTCATAAAATTGAACTTTTCCTAACGATCTTATATTTTATAATTCGCACCTGTGTAGAGAGAAAAGAGCTCCATTTGCCTCATTAGACTGGTATTAATTTTAGTTACTTTTAAGCATCTTCTACTCTTACTCTATGGGGATGTTTGTATTGTACAATTGGAGGCTCCCTGCATGATGCCAATAATTTTGATTAAATTTATATTTATTCTAATTAGTTTCTATTAGACTCATCATTTAATTCTAATGTGAATATGAGAAGCAAAAAATTATTTTTTAATTTATTATTATTTAAATGTTTAATCTTTGTATAGGGATTGAAAAAAAATAGTGAATTTCCCCCCGCTTTTTTTTTACCCTTTAAAAAGAAACCTAAGAGAGTGTATTTAAGATGTGCAGCCTCTCAGAATCACTCCAAAGGAGTTCACTTGCTCAGTAAGTACGACCACAGAGAGCCAAAGAAACCTCGACATAATCGTAAGATATATATATATATATATATATATATATATATATATATATATATATGGCAGTGCTCTTTCGGTACCTAATGCTTGTTTAACACGTGTAAAACCGTCGAGACAGAGCTGCCGTCGTAAAACCTCTGCAGCAGCAGCCGCCGCCATCCGAGCGTGTGCACTTCTCCCACGGGATTGGATGCGGTTGACGTTCGCTATTCCTTCCGATACATCGTATTGTGTAGCGTTGCATTCGTACAAAACGCTTTCGTTCCTCTTTCCTCTCCGGTACTATACCGGTCTCTCTCGGTGCTGTTCCGCAGCATTTAGAAATCACCTCAAATTGGAAATCAAATAATCGGAGCTATTTCTCTTAATTTCCATGGCCAAACCTCCATCGCCACTGCCCGTAAAGAAGCAAGAAGACGTGAAAGAGGAAGAGGACGAAGAAGAAGAAGAAGCCCTTCTTTCCTCGCATGGAGCATATTCCTGTCCTTACCCAAACCCTAATCCAAGCCCTAAAACCCCTTCCTCCCCCCCCACCACCTCCTGCGTGTACCAACGCCGGGTCCGCCGTCGTACATTTCGCGACCCCCGCTTCCCCCTCTCCAAGAAACCCCGCTGCTTCCTCAAACCTGCCGCCGCCGCCGCTTCATCCTCCTCCGACGGCTCCGCTGTCTCCTCCGGAGGACGTGCCAAGAAGTCGACGGCCGACCTGGACGGCGTCATCCTTGCAGCCGAGCAGCGGGCGCCCCCGGCGTCGGCGATGACGCGGGTGGTTGAAGGAGGTGGGGAACTGACGGTCGGTTTGGTGGCCGCCGCCAAGAAGCGGCCGCCCCGGTCCGCCGAGATGGTGCGCGCCACCTGCAAGAGCAGCGAGGACCGGCTCGGCTGCCGCCTCCTCGCCCGCCGCGCCCGCATTACCTTCCAAACGCTCCTTGCCCTCTTCCTCCGCAGCGGGGAGTTTCGGCGCCCCGACCTCAAGGCGGCGGAGGTTATGTGTGACCGCGGTCTCTGGCTCCATCGCGACCGCCGCATTGTGGGCCCCCTTCCCGGGTCCCTGATCGGTGACGTCTTCTTCTACCGCTCCGAGCTCCAGGTCCTCGGCCTCCACGGCCTCTGCCAGGGCGGCATTGACTTCATACCTGCCAGCCGGTCGTCCTCTGGTGAGCCCATCGCCACCAGCATTGTCGTCTCCGGCGGATACGAGGATGACGAGGACCACGGCGACGAGCTCATCTACACCGGCCAAGGCGGCAAGGCCCGCAACCGCCCCCACCTCTCGGCAGACCAGCAACTCACCGCTGGCAACCTCGCCCTCGAGTACAACGAGCAGTACGGTATCGAAATTCGTGTCATCCGTGGCCTCACATACGAAGGCAGCCCCTCCGGTAAGGTCTACGTCTACGACGGCCTCTACAAGGTGCACGAACACTGGCGCGAGACCACCAAATCTGGCTTCACCGCCTACAAATTCTGCCTTCGCAGGGTTGAGGGCCAGAAACCCATGGGCAGCTCAATGCTCAAGCTCGCAGAGTCGCTGAAGGCCTGTCCTTTACTGAAGCAGCCCAAAGGATACCTCAGTTGGGACATCTCCCGTGGCGAGGAGAAGGTCACCACCATTCCTCTGTTCAATGACATCGATGATTGCTGCGAACCTTTATCCTTTGGGTACCTCGTCAGGCCCCAATATCCTACCCATGTTCTTGACCGGGACAATGCCATCGGAAGCTGGGGGTGCAGGTGCACCTCGATTTGTTCGTCAAACTGCCATTGCGCAAAGAAGAATGGGGGACAATTTGCTTATGATGCAAATGGGATTTTGCTTAGAGGAAAGCCACTAATCTATGAGTGTGGCTCATGGTGTCGATGTCCTCAGAGTTGCCCGAACAGAGTGAGCCAGAGGGGAATCAGACATCGGTTAGAGGTTTTCCGTTCAAGGGAGATGGGGTGGGGGGTGAGGTCGTTGGATTTGATTCGTGCTGGATCTTTTGTCTGTGAATTCAGTGGAGTTGTGCTTCCAAATGAGGTGATTCCACTGGGTGGCAGTTGTTTGCTCCGGTCCAATCAATTCCCAGCGAGATGGTGGGAGTGGGGGGATGCCTCTGATGTGTTTCCAGATCACAGGCCTCCTGACTTCCCTCCCCTGCCTCGGTTGAGCTTCATGATGGATCTGTCGAGGTCGAGGAACGTCGCATGCTATATCAGCCATAGCTTTTGCCCAAACCTGTTTGTGCAGTTTGTGCTCTATGATCACCACCATGAGTTGTATCCGCACCTGATGCTCTTTGCTATGGAGAACATACCTCCCCTGACAGAGCTGAGCATTGATCATGGAATCTGAGATTACGGGGTTGTTGGTTCTCGCGGGGTTGTTGGTTCTCGCATTTTTGAAGGTGTCAATCCACATGTTTTTTGAGCGCCTGCCACAGCTTTTGTTGGATGACAATGGCACTGCTGGTATGCTTCTGAATTCTTCATGCTTAGGTGTAACTCCTCTGCCACAGCATATCTTGTTCTATGGTGTTTCTACAAGCATTAGCCCAAAAAGCTCTCTTTAAGACTACAGCAAGCTTTTACAGAATATTGTGTCCATGGCAGCTTATCACATGGCTATGTAACTTGGAAAACATCCTAGCTTGTTACGAAGGTGATGTGTGGTTAATAACTAATATGGCTAGTCTTTCTTATCCAATACCCTACAACGGCAATTAACTAATCCATGAATGGGTGTCATGAAGGATTTCTTTTTATAGAAATGGTAGCTTGTTTTCTCTTACATAAGCTTTGTTCACAAAGCCACATTGACATTGGTTCTAGCAGTTAGGTCTTAGTGCTGCCGGAGCTTTTTCCGTAAAGCTGCTTTTGTGTTATTGCATGCAATTTCATTAGGGTAAACTTTATCATGTGCCGGATCGAGGGTGAACTCATGTTTGATTTGAGAAGTTAGTAGTCCATTGAAACATGTGCGCTAGGAAATGCATGCATTTTGTGTCCATAGAACAAAATAGTCAAGATACATGACTTTTTGTTTTTAAGCTCCTACAGGTTCATGACTGTATTATTTGTGAATTGCTTGTAGATGTCCAATGGTACATTCTTTTGTTTGATTTGACGATACAAATACTTAAACTGTATTGTGTACTGCAAAGGACTAGGAGATCGAAACGCGAGCCATTAAGTGTAATGTGATATTTAGAATTGTAATTCTAGAATGAACTGAATAATGAGTCTCATGCATTTGGTCCTCTCAGATCTTTGCCAACACAAATCAGTTCTGTTTGGATTCTGAGCTAGTCATCTTACCTGAATATTCTCTTTTGACAATGAATACATAGGTTTGTGATGTCTGAAATGTTTGGTCATATGTTTTAAAAATTACATAAGACATAAATTTGCTGAATGCTTGCGAAGGTTCTCTACTGAAGCTTTTGAATGTGATGTTTTCCTCAGCTAATCTGGACTCTTCCAACCATCCTATCAGTGGAGGGATTCATAGAAGTTCTGTAAAAGGCTAGGTAAGACTTGGGAAAAGTGCTCGCAGTGATCAGTAATCATCCTATGGAACATGAAGACTAGTTTTGGGTTGTAGAAAAAAAAGGCTGTTCTTTTAAGAAGATAACAGGAACACTGGGAAATAACATTGTATTACTTGTGTGTAACCTTTTGACATGCAAAGCATGTACACAATATTTGTTCTTGATGGACAATGGACGTACATGCATGTTCTCAAGGATGATGGTCGTGAGGTACTGTCTTCCAAATGATATAAATCCCTCAAATATCTGCAGTTGTTTGCCCCAGGCCTCCCTTAACCATCAATATATACTGTGCTTTAAATTGAATGCTCTGCAGTTTGATGAACATACGTGGAACTCAACCAGCTTCTTGCTAGGTGGCCAACCAGATGAACAGTGTGATGCGGGTGGAAGAAGACGTTCAACGATTAGTAACAAAGCCATCACCAACAAAAGACTCTCTCATGTCGATCATTAAGGTCTGCATTCATAGAGATGCATGCATGAAGGTGAGTTGATGTTTTCAGTGCGTTGCAGAGATGATGATGATTGATTCAGAAGATTTCTTTAACTAGTAACAAATTCAATTACTTGGAGACATACTTGCAATTTTTACACCATCAGGACCACACATTCATTCACATCCAGCTCAAGAATAATTCTTGAGAATTGACACAGCAACCACAAGAGCCACATAATTCTCGTACAGGGACAGGGGCCGATCAATTCAACATTGGAATTTTCAGAAAGTAAATGATAAAGCAAAGCTCTACGGTAAGTTGCTGTCTCAACTGGTCAATCTCATGTAGAATTGACTTGACATCAGTTCCATTCTGTGCTGAGTTTCAGGATATGAAGGGACGACAGCTGAAGAAGAAACACCAAGCTACCTGCTATCATCACATTATCCATCGGTGTCCATAAAGATAAGATGGCTAGAAAAGTTGCAACTGTACCAGACCTTCAGTTTGTACATGCCTTGGTACAAAGGAACTATCCAACAAAAGACCATGGAGCATGGATGCAGCGCAAGCATTGGCAAGTAGCTCCTTTAGCACTTCCAAGCTGACACTGATACAAGTTCCCTGCGCTGCCAACAGAGGGAAAGGGAAGTTTGGCGCTTCTCCACATGGAAGCCCCTTGCCAACACCCTCTTTAGAAGACACTCTGCTTGTGTCTCCGTGAAGTTGCTAAAGCGCATGGGCACAAATCCAGCTGAGGCGAAGAGAGTTCGCCATGGTAGTGTCTTGTCTGACAACCAGCGGCGGCCCAACACTGCATTTTCAATCCTTGGCTGCACTAAGTATCGCTCGATCTTGCTCACTACATCCTGATTGGTGCCTGCTGCATCAATCGAATCGAGGAGCACCGTGCATGACTGGAATGCATGGAGGACGTGATGGGCAAAGGGTAGCTCGACGCGATCACATCCATGATCCACTGAGACCACAATCTTGGGGCAGAGCTGCGTCACGAAGCGTAGGAGAGTCGAGATGGGCGGGCAAGCTGCAGACCCTACACGGAGGTTGACGGCAACGGCAGCGTCGAGAGCAGAACACATTCCGAGGAAAATTGACGGCTCGAAGTCGTTGAGGTTAAGAACATCGAATTCGAAGGGGATGCTCAGGCTGCTGGCAAAATGGCACAGGTTTTGGTGGATGAGATGGAGCTCAAGGGGGTGGTGGGAGCTGGGCGATGTAAACGCTGTGATTTTGAGGTAGGGAACGGCAGCCATTGCCGTGGACCAACGCTGGGCAAGCTCCTGCATGAAGGCTGACCACTGCACGCCGATCCCGATGTCAAAATCGATGATGTAGATGCGAGTTGCACTATCAAGCGCCTCCAATAGGGCCTGGATGCATGTGAAGCTTGTGAATTGGACGATGGGTGAGACGTCGGAGAAGGTCTTGTAAGTTCCGAGCTTGAGCACGACGTCCAATGGTGTGGAGACAGCGGATGAAGAAGGCGGACGTGAGAGGTGTGATTTGGCGGCGACGAGGTGAAGGGCCTCCTTGAAGTAGAAGACGGACCGCAGGAGTGGCTTCCCTACAGGAAAGGGGAGCTGGTGATTGAGCCGCGCCAATATCCCACGGGCGCTGACGATGTTCCCTGCTTCGATCAACTCCGCCGCCTTGAAAAGCTGATCGACCAATGCTTGATGCTGCTGGTTTATCGCTGCCGCTGCAGCGACCGACTCATTTCCGTCAGCTAATTTGGGCTTTGCCGGTGTCGGTTGAAGCTGGAACGCGGAGGCATTGAGGTGCTGAGGGAAGCCCAGCTGCTGGGGCTGGTCGCCGCAGAGGAAGAGAACAGGGGTACGGGAGTCAAGGAAGGAGTCGACGACGGCAGGTCGTTTCTGCAGAGGAGAGGAGAAGTGCTGTGGCTGGTGATCCTCATGGTTGCCGGCAGAAGGGTGCAAAGGCAGGAAGAAGGAAGGGCAGTTTGGGGGTTGGGTCTGCTGTTGCTGGGCTAAGAGCTTGTTCGTGCTGAAAGGGAAGGGCCTCTCCTCCATGGATTCTTGGAAGAGGGACCCCGGCGGAGGAGGGAGGCATGGATTGAGGTTTGTATTCCCGCAATCGACGGCGGGACCTTTGGATTCAAATCGATCGGCAGAGTTAAGAGAGGAAACCAGTGGAGGAGGATTTATGGCCTCCGCCGGAACCGAAGCGCCTTCCAGCGCAAATGCCGGATCGAAGAGGCCTCCGAGCGGGAATCCGGTGCCATTAATGCCGGCAGCAGGGGTATCGTCAACCTCGCCAACGTTCCACCGGAGAAAAATCTGGTCTTGGCCAAGGGAGGCAGCCGACTCCGAGAGCAAAGCCTCCCAAACATCAACGCCTCCAAAGTTGCAGTCCCCTCCCGCAGCCAGGGCCGCGGGGGTGGGCGGGAGCTCTGCCGTCCCTTCCTCCCTGCGGATCTCTTCCAGCGCCGCTGCCGCCGACGGGATGGCGGTGGCGGAGCCGTCAGAGGAGGCCGGCTCGCCGCTGCCGCCGGCACCCACTAGGGACGAAGACAGGGTGGAGGAAGCGGAGCTTGGCGGGCTGGGGCTCCGCCAGTTTTCCAGGACTGACCGCGGCTCCGACAGCAATCCTTCCTCCCTCGCTGCTCCCTTCTTCCTCTTATTGCCAACACAGGCAGGAGGAGGAGGAGTAGCACACCAAAAGAGGCCTTCTTCTCCTTCCGACAGCACCTGCAGAGGAGCCCTCTTGTCTCGGACAGCAAAGAGCATCCCTGCTCCTATCATCTATGAAACTTCAACACCTTACGGAACCCAACAAATATCCCACGTCAATTCCAACAGTGGCGCTCACCCGACGGATCCTTGTCTGTGCACTGTGCTGCGGGCTCGCGGAATGGTTGGAGAAGAGAGAAAGATCTGCTCTTTGTTTCCTCGGGAGAAATGACTGTGCCACCTTAAACTCTAGTGTGCACTTGTAATCCAAAAGGAACCACGGAAAAGCCCCTCGTCTGTCGCCAGTTCTTCCTTACTCACTCTAATTCGCCAACTTTTTCTTGCTTGCACCCCCCCCCCCCCCCCCCCCCCCCCCCTCTTCTATCTCTCTCTCTCTCTCTCTATACATGGGAGAGATTGTGGGTGGGTGGGAGGGAGAGGAAGGAGATAGAACCGTAGAAGGAACGCCCTGTACTAACCTTTTTGTCTCTGCACCTCCTTGTTATGAAGGACGCACGAACCATAAAAAGGACCCAAAATTATATACATGTATATTTCAACAAAATAACTGATTTAATTTTATTTTTTTTAAGAACTACTATAAATATTTTAAAAATAGTTTATTTGAAGCAAGATATTAATCATTAATAATTTTGATTTGAAATGATAAATCGGAATTTTAAAATAAAATTTAATGATGACGACTATATATATATATATATATATATATATATATATATATATATAATCTTAATATAAGTCATACTAAGAAATATGTACATTGTACTTTGGGACCATCCGTACGCATAGGGTCAGTTTTGCCATTCCAGTGAATCTTCGTTGACGGAAAACATACAGATCAGATGGTCTCGAAGATATAGTCGAACGCCGTCAAGACCGTCGGATGGTCGACGACGTTGGTTTGATCTGCCAGATGGAAGGTTGCGATCGCACAAGCGACACCGATGAACACTGCCAGCCTGGACCTGTTCTGTGGACCCCGATGGCGACGAAACGGGTCAGTGGCGGATTTATCTGTCCATAATGCCCCTGCTTCTATGATTTTATTACAGTCTCAGCCCAAATCAACGTTATAGAATATAAACTGGCCGATTTAATTAGACAAAATTAACAATATAATAATTATTTTAAAATAGATGGACCGGGTCGAAATGACTTGCAATTAGACCAATGCCAATTTAATCGACCCACCATGCTCGACTGTATAACTAACTTCTTCGTGAATCGAATTACATCATCCCAATGTTAATATTTAAAATCATCATCGAGATGGATACAAAATAGTCATATAAATTCTTTAAAAAAAATAATTTATCTTAAAAATTATTTAATGTAACAAGAGATGTAATATATATACTATAATATTTTATTAATGTGTAAATTTCACTGGAGCTTATAACTAATAATATATTCACATGTATTTAAATTTAAATTGATTGGCATCTTAACTGGGCTTAGTGAACATATTAAAATGATAATTCTCTGCGATGATATTACAGCTGGTGGAGTTGATTGACGAGTGTTGTCGCAGTCTTAGGATTGCCTCTTGTTCCAATATGTGGCCATCAATATCTGATGGGTCTTATACATGATCTACTGCATGTCTGGTCTGCTTTAGTGCAGCGATGGATGTCAGACAACAGGGACTCCCATAACTAACACAACTACACATCCTCGTCAACGTAACAACCGGCAAGTGGGCTAATTAGTTTCATGAATTTTATATTTTAAATTTTTACATGAAAAGATTTTTTTTTCCTAACATCGTTTGTTACACTGGTAAAAAAAAAAAAACGTGATATCACGCATTGAATTACTGATTTTATGAATGATAAAATGATCATTTGAGCGATTAATTAAATAGTAGAAAAAAGAGATCATCGGCTTAGGGTGACTCGTACTTTCTTCCTCCGATGAGTCTGATCTTCCTCTTGATTATTAAATTATATTTTTTTCATATAAATCATGAAGGAGGCGTAGAGCCTTCGTCCTACCCATCGCCAAACTACTATTACTTGTTTGCATCTGTCGTTGATTCCCCTTTCAGCTCTTCATTATATTAAGTCATAAAATCCAACAAATTTGTATTTCTTCTTCGTGTGTTCAACAAAAAATGGGATCAAGATCCCTTCACAATTAGATGGGCATTTCTTGATGCTTAGTTGCGATTGACTCCTCAAATTTGAACTCAAATTATTGATTGGTACTGCTGGAGTTCAACTTCGTCATAGTCCTCTCTACGTCCACCATCGAGCATGGGTTACTAAAGGAGTGCTTGTTCCAAGCCTTAGAAGGTACTGTCTTGCTTAATAACTTGAGCTACTCCACCATATCGTCCATGGAAGTTCACATCTCCTTGAGCGATCGCATGTAGCTGGCAACAAGCGACATGAGCTACTTCCTTGCTAATGGGTTTTTGGGCTATATGATCCTCGAATCAAACAACGTCTAGGCCTTGTCTTTTTGCAATAGGGGTTCGAGCCTTTTTTTACTCGACCACCAATGATAGGAAGTGGGCGACATCGATCGGCTTACGGGTACTCATGATCTCGAGAAGTAGGAGCCACTCTAAGCCAAACGATTCTTTTCTTCAACCATTTAATTAATGGCTCAAACATTCATTTTATCATTAACAAAATCGATAATCCAACACTTGATGTAAGGTGCTGTGATTTTTGTCAATATAATAGATGAAAATAGAAAGAATAAGATGAATTATTTCACTTTTATAATATTGATACCCCAATATAAATTTTTAAAATTTAAAGATTATGTGTATAATTATAAGGAATAATATATAATTAGTTCCAGAAAACTTTTTTTTTCCTTTTAACTCGGTGTGAGAGAAGCAATGCTCTTAAATATCAAAAGTATAATCTTCCCCAGCAGATCAAAAGGCTAAGCAGACTTTGAACTTTCTTGAAGCCTCCTATTGCACTCCTTTCTCGTGGATTGGTGGTTGGGAGTGTTTTCTTTATATGAGTTGCTTTGGCAAGTTGGTGGCCCAGCACTGAGAAAGGGACAGGGACAGGGACAACATGGCAGGGACCAAACACAATAGGGTTGGTGTTCTTTGTCCATGCCAAAAAGGAAAGAAGGAACAGAGGGGGAAGGGTACACTATATGCAGATTTGGACGACTTATGGACATTAGCTTAGTTTATGCCAAACCTCCCTTCTTTTTTTTCTTCGTATCGAATGGTTCAATCCATTCTTTTGTGTCTTCTCCTCACCACCTCTTTCCTTTTTGTGAAATCCAAGTCTGGAGGAGGAGCAGGAGGATGATGGAGACACGTTGTTTCCTCTCCTCCATGGACTTGCTGCACTTGAAGCGATATCCCAAGGCGAATGCATGATGCCTCCTCTCGTTTCTACCCCTGTGGTGATGAGAGCAGAGAAAAAGAATAATGCATGAGGACAAGCATCCTTGTCGTCGTCGTCTCACACGAAAAAATCTCGTTGGTTCGCTCGTTTGACGAAGACGTCAATAAGTGGTTGAGCTTTTTTCTTTCTTTCTTTCTTTCTTTCTTTCTTTCTTATGCTGATGGCTTGTATTTTTGGCATCTGTTGTTAACTAACATAAGTTGTTGACATCATTAAGAAGAAGAAGAACATTAGATAAAAGCATGTATTATGTGCATACAGACGGCTTGAGAGTGAGTGAAGATTGCTAAAAGTATTATTAGTGCTAATTAATTAATTAATTAATTAATATTACGTGGTCTCGCTCATAATTTAAAGTGGTAGGACGCAGCAATGATAATTAATTACATTTTTTTAGCCTTAATCTTATATGAGTCAAGATGAATAAATAAATATATAAATAGTCCTCGTAAGGAATAAAAAGAGCTAAAGATTTGAACATATACTATCTGAATTGATCGATATACATCTTTCATATTTCTTCTTCTGTTCATTTTTTTTTTGTTTTTTGTTTTCTTGAAACTCATTTGGTACTTGAGATTTTCATATGATATTGTTATCCTTTAGTTTACCTAAAGGGAGTGATATTATACTTTTATAGTAGAAAATTGATATGATTTGCTCGTTTTTTTTAAAAAAAAAAACAAGATTTTTTCACATAAATCTTAACTCATAATTTTCTTAATATATTTTGATTGAGCTGCACTATTAAATTATGCATAATATATTATTAGGTGTTAACTTATCTTTTACTTCATTCATATAAAAAGAGAAGAAAAGAAGAAAAAAAACATCTGATATTTGTAATTGTTAACTTAAAGTTGCCTAAATTCTTGAATCTTTCGAATTTGAAATTGGATAAGATATATGAGTGATTTGTTGAATAGTTTCTTGTAAGATTTGTTTGTGTTGGTGCCTACTTCACAATAACCTTTCCATCATTTTGTGAGATTAAAAAAAAAAGAGATAAAAATAATTTAAAATTTTAAGGAACTCTATTAAGATATATTGATGGAAGAATATTCTATTAAGATATTATATTGATACGATATGCTAATTTCGAACATCAATACCATTTATTATGTGTGGGGTTACGATTGATCGATCGTGCATGATTATAATAATACTATATATGATACAAACTTGATTATGTAGAAGATGTTGTTTAGCTTAGCTTAGTTGGTAAAAAAAATTTGATAGTTTATTGTAAGCTCCCAAGCTCAAAATTTATTTCTATCATTTATTATCTGTATAAAATAAATAAATAAATAAAGAAAGAAATAAAATCCAAGCTTAGGGCTCTTTTATCTTAGAAAAGAAATTAAATTACTTTAAACCTTTTTTCTTCTTTCTCTCTCTCTCTCTCTCTCTCTCTCTCTCTCTCTCTCTCTCTCTCTCTCTCTATATATATATATATATATATATATATATATATATATATATATATATATATATATATATATATATATATATATATATATATATATATATATATATATATATATATATATATATATATATATATCTTGACCACATTTAAAAGGGTTGGTTCCTAATTACTAATTACATTTAGATTGGTGGTGCAATCAATCACCAGTTTGGGCTCAAAAGCGGGACCTGAAGCCCACCAACAAAGATCGACCCACCAAAAAGAGAGATGCATCGCAACCGAAACCCCCCACTCTCTCTATCCTTATTAGCATTGCCGTTTCTTCTACACACTTACACTAAGACCATCAACCTCAAACAATTCAGAGAATCAATAATAATATAAATCCAAACTCATAACATAATTAAATAAACAAATTTACTTAAGAAAGAATTTATATGTATCTTGAGATTTGATTTTTTATAGTGTGACTTTGAGACCGTTAAGTACAATCTTATGCATCGTGGAATTATGTTGTATTAAACTTGAACAACATACGTTACGTTGGGTATGATATAGTCGGTAACTTTTCGGGAGCATCGTTTCATCAATCATATACAATAGAAATATTATAATCGTGACATTTTGGTGTCGATCACTTGATGCCAAAGAAAGATGTCGATCATCTAATATATCAAATGTAAATACGAGTATCACATCAATACAATATATCGTAATATATTAAAAGGTTGATTTATAGATTATTGACTAACACCTATATTTAATCCAACTTTTATTTCTTAAGCCATATGAAACCAACCAACTCTCACCTAATCGAATATCGTCCAAGTCTCATATACAGACCGATTTGGAAAAGGTATCACTCTCAACAAAGCAAACAGGTTGTCAAATGTGCACATTCAGACTTTAAGATCATTAAGAACAATGATGTTTATTGAGAAATCCATGTGACGTAAGATCTAGACAAGATGGATATTACATATCTATGCTTTCAAAAAAAAAACATATTCATGTATATATCTCAAATTATTAAGATCCTTCACATATATTTCCCTCAATAGTTCTCCCAGAAAATTCCAAGTTAATCATGAATAATTATAGTTAATTTTAGCTAGATTATTGAGTTAAAAAGATGTTATTTTTTCTAAACACTATGTATATTTATAGATCCGATTATAGTTAGATTCGAATCGATAAAAAACTGAAATTGAATCAGATTTGTTGTTTCGAATTAAACCAAAACAGTTTAATAAATGACTGACTAGAGGAACATTTAAAAAGATAAAATAAAACAAAAAATAAAAGATTGAAATAGATGGGTCTTGTTTGGACCTCCAACTAGTGTAGTTATAATTTCAAATTCGGTAGAAAACTATTTATATCTGAAATTAGGTTAAACGATATATTTGTATATCATAATAAGTTCTTAATGTTTCGAATAATGGAGTCGAAGCAAAATTTTACATTATATATATATATATATATATATATATATATATATATATATATATATATATATATATATCGATATATCTTTTCGTTTAGCTTATACCCTCTGTAATCACAACCAGACAAACTCCAATCAAAGCAAATGCAACCATCAAAGTGACCTTCTTGTCTCACTTCAATGTTGAGCTCTCTAATCGAAGCAAATGCAACCATCAAAGTGACCTCCTTGTCTCACTTCAATGTTGAGCTCTCTCTCTCTCTCTCTCTCTCTCTCTCTCTCTCTCTCTCGTGACATTTTGGTGTCGATCACTTGATGCCAAAGAAAGATGTCGATCATCTAATATATCAAATGTAAATACGAGTATCACATCAATACAATATATCGTAATATATTAAAAGGTTGATTTATAGATTATTGACTAACACCTATATTTAATCCAACTTTTATTTCTTAAGCCATATGAAACCAACCAACTCTCACCTAATCGAATATCGTCCAAGTCTCATATACAGACCGATTTGGAAAAGGTATCACTCTCAACAAAGCAAACAGGTTGTCAAATGTGCACATTCAGACTTTAAGATCATTAAGAACAATGATGTTTATTGAGAAATCCATGTGACGTAAGATCTAGACAAGATGGATATTACATATCTATGCTTTCAAAAAAAAAACATATTCATGTATATATCTCAAATTATTAAGATCCTTCACATATATTTCCCTCAATAGTTCTCCCAGAAAATTCCAAGTTAATCATGAATAATTATAGTTAATTTTAGCTAGATTATTGAGTTAAAAAGATGTTATTTTTTCTAAACACTATGTATATTTATAGATCCGATTATAGTTAGATTCGAATCGATAAAAAACTGAAATTGAATCAGATTTGTTGTTTCGAATTAAACCAAAACAGTTTAATAAATGACTGACTAGAGGAACATTTAAAAAGATAAAATAAAACAAAAAATAAAAGATTGAAATAGATGGGTCTTGTTTGGACCTCCAACTAGTGTAGTTATAATTTCAAATTCGGTAGAAAACTATTTATATCTGAAATTAGGTTAAAACGATATATTTGTATATCATAATAAGTTCTTAATGTTTCGAATAATGGAGTCGAAGCAAAATTTTACATTATATATATATATTATATATATATATTATATATATATATATTATATATATATATTATATATATATATATATATAAAATATTAGATGGTGATGAACTATTAGATCTATTTATCAAAGGTTGAAGATTCGAAATCTCATCTAGCATTCTTTAATATACATGTGTATACATGTATATATTGAATAATAAGTAAAACAATATAAATCTTTTAATAATAAAATAAATAAAAAGTCTAATATAATATATAAAATATTAGATGGTGATGAACTATTAGATCTATTTATCAAAGGTTGAAGATTCGAAATCTCATCTAGCATTCTTTGAAAAAGTCGAATAGCTTAGTTGATAAAGATTTTAATAGTTTATGATAGAGTTGTGAACTCAAATCTTACTTTGATCACTTGCTTTTTGTAAAAAAAAAAAAAAATCGAATATATAGTAATAAAATAATTATTATCATCTAAAGAAAGTTAGGTCACAAATATATCGTGTCCAACGTGGTGTTATGAAGACTAACTTAGTTTTGGGATCTTCTTATAAGTGATATAGTTGAAGCATGTAAGGAGAGGTGATTTTATTATTATGAGCAATATTTTCAAAAATTATTGGGACGTGAAAAATCATTCGAACCGTGAAACATCATAATTTACAGTGTGGACTGATGATGTACTCCGCCATAGTTATATCGAGCCAATTAGATGTCTGACTTGGTGTCCACCTGACAGTGATGTGTCACTCAAATATCATATCAATGTCATTCTTAAGTAGGTTAGTACAAACTATCTATCACTATATAAATTTACATATTTATCACATCAACTACTTACAAATATCCTCTTATCTAATTAAAGTATCGAAATCTAAACCAGAATCCAACTTTAAGCTGATCCGATAAACTCGACTAGAAATCGAGTACAGCGAGCAAAGCACTCGAATTAAGTATGGAAATATACTTAGATACCCTAATCCAAATTCCAACCCCTTTAAACTTATATAAAGTTCATCTTAAATCCGATTAGATAGATAGATAGTATCCAAACAACATCTAAGCGGATTAGTTAAGTTGGAATAAAAAGTGTAGATTCCCCGTTGAAACCGTGTCTAATTGCAAACGTAATGTGTGTGTCAGTGTCATCGGAGGCTCTCATGGTGTATGTACTTCACTTCCTATGCCTCTTAGGCTTCAAGGCTGGAGGAGGAGCAGGACCCATCCACTGGATTGTCTTACCTGTGGACTGTGGTCATGCATAGGGTAGTATTTATTATTCATGGCAGTTTGATTCCCAGCTCATATACTACTGATTGATGAAGCCAATTAATCCTCCTCAAGCATAATAAATAAACCACCACTTTGGTCCCAACTTGAAGCTCTGTTGCACATCGTCTCTCTTCTTAACCTCGACTCTTGCAGTCAAAAGATCAAACAAAAGTGTCATTATATGGGACCTCACCAAACAAAGACAAGAAGAAGATTAAGAATTAACAATGCCAAAAGAGTGGACTTTAATGTTGGCTTGTTTTCTTTCCTGTATCGGAGCAGTCCTTTCGGATGCTTGTTGTCATCTCAAGGAGGAGAGTAGCTTTAAGGTACACAACCATTTCATGAGGTGCGTATTGCACAGGCCAGCATCACGGCAGCATAAAAAGGCAAATGCAAAAAAACAATGTGTGTCTCTGCTAGTCTTAATCCTTCTTCGGTGGTGGCTGTTCCATCTCCGGGAATAAAGCATGTATTTTTGCTCGCTCTACTTCGACGCACAGGACCCAAATCTTATTGAGTGACAATGAAGAAGCAAAGTGAAACAGACGCGAAAAAGGTGAGATAACAAAGGAGGAAGAAAAGGCGGTGATAAGGATCATATGCTCCGAAAGCAAGAGTGTGAAGGCGAGAAAGCTTCACTGTTCTCGAAGATTATTCGGGAGTTGGTCTCGACGAATCTTTGCCGTATCTCCTGTCCACAGTGCAGATGACGAGTTGCATCCCTGCGAGCTCAAACTTGTGGCCATCGAACAGGGGATGCAGGAATCGTTGGTCATGGAGCAGTGCAACAAGGCAGTCTCTGCTTTTGGACACCGAGGTGGCTATCAGCCTCAGATTCTTCTCTTTCGCTGGACCTACACACGACCAGTTCACATCACCACAGCTTACTCTGATGGCTACACCCGTCGCGACCTCCCCCCGATCCACCGGATGAGATCGAATCAGAACCCAAATCTATCTTAAGACCAATCCGATAATGACCCTACCGGAATAGAATTCCTAATTGGAATTTGGTCAACTTCAACAAGATCAGATCGTGGTGGATTTTGCTCGAGTTGTTGATTCCTGTGACCTGATCCATTCGGCTCCTGTTCTTGTGGCAAGCATCCACTGCTCTGCTGTTCTATGGATAAAATCAATGCGTCAATGTTAAGACTCGTGTTCCGAACCTGCTTGAGATTCTTCGAGCCACGCAACTAAATGCTGCTAGTGGTAGCTAAGATTGCTGAAGAAACATACGTATCTACTGCTGTATAATTCTTCGATATATGAACCTGTATCAGCCAAGACCAGCATATTTAATGCGAATCTGCATGACCAGGGTGGAGATTTTATCATGAAAGATGGTGTCAACCCATCTATTTTGGTTGGGATAAGTTTGGCCATTAATTGTCTGCTGTGAGGTGGAAAGAAGGTGGACATTTAGCTGCAGGGTATGTTACCGAACAAGCCCTTGTTATTGCAGATCATAATACAGCAATGGCTTCTGATATCTCTGCCAGAGAAGACCTCGAGATTTAGTTCAATGAAAATCATAATACAGATTTAAGAGAGAGAGATAGATAGATAGATAGATTCCTTGTAGACAGTGATCGATGATTAGGCCACCTCATTATTTCATTAGATTCGCATGCAGGGAGACCTGAACCTGCCCTGCCCTGCCTTTTGATCTATATATTGTCCCTTGGCTAACAGCGGCCTACACGCAAGAAGAGAGAAAGCTTCCTCTACCTGGCCAACTCCTCCTCCGGCCTCCACATCGCGCACTCTCTTTAGTTAGTTCTCTACTACTAGTGCGGTTGAAGGCAAACATGGTGGGTTTGCCAGAGACCGATGATATCCTATCGGACGCCTGGGACTACAAGGGGCGCCCCGCCGTCCGCTCCCGGACCGGCGGCTGGAGCGGCGCTGCCATGATCCTAGGCATGTATCCCAATCTTAAACTGTGGCCTTTGGTAGTTCGTGTCAATCTACTGCAGGCGTTCGTCTTTCTAGCTCTTGTTTGACCTGAATTCATGGTTTTGGGGAAACCTTTTGAAGTGGTGGAGCTGAACGAGAGGTTGACGACGCTCGGCATCGCGGTGAACCTGGTGACGTACTTGACTGGCACCATGCACCTGGGCAATGCCGCCTCCGCCAACACCGTCACCAACTTCATGGGCACCTCCTTCATGCTCTGCCTCCTCGGTGGCTTCGTCGCCGACACCTTCCTCGGCCGCTACCTCACCATCGCCATCTTCGCGGCTGTGCAAGCTTCCGTAAGCACCACCGCCACCTCCATCTCCACCCCCCTTTCCTCCTCAGCTACGGGTTTATCGAAAGTGTTCGATGGAATTGACATGCAGGGAGTGTCCATCCTGACCATCTCGACCGCCGTGCCGGGGCTGCGCCCACCTGCATGCGCCGACCCGGCGTCCGGAGGCTGCGTCAAGGGCTCCGGGGCGCAGCTGGGGGTGCTCTACCTGGCGCTGTACCTGACGGCCCTCGGCACTGGGGGCCTCAAGTCGAGCGTGTCCGGTTTCGGGTCGGACCAGTTCGACGAGACCGACCGCGGGGAGAAAGCGCAGATGATGAAGTTCTTCAACTGGTTCTTCTTCTTCATCAGCCTGGGCTCGCTGCTCGCCGTGACGGTGTTGGTGTACATCCAGGACAACCTGGGGCGGCAGTGGGGGTACGGACTGTGCGCCACGGCCATCGCCCTCGGCCTGGTGGTCTTCCTCTCCGGGACGCGGAGGTACAGGTTCAAGAAGCTGGTGGGGAGCCCTCTGACACAGATCGCGGCGGTGGTGGCGGCGGCGTGGAGGAAGCGAGGCCTCGAGCTGCCGTCGGACCCTTCGCTGCTGCATGACATCGACGAGAAGCAGGCGGCCGCGGACGCGGAGAAGGGATCGAAGAGGAGCAAGGCAAAGCAAAGGGTGGCTCACACCAAGCAGTTCCGGTACGCACATCATTCTTCTCTGCTCTCCTGTTGTCGTCGTTTAGATCCTACGTTTCCTCTCGTTATGGTTTCTTACGATTAGAGTATATCGTCGTTAATTTAGGGAATATGATTCTATAAAATTCAGAAACAAAAACAAGATAGATAGGAAGAAACGCACATAAGAGAGAAAAATAGTTCATAGAAGAAAGCAGAAGAGGTGTAACAGCTCAGAAACAATTCCAGGACATGTTGTTACCCTGCAAGCAAATACATGCAGACATCCATGGCTGACACCGTTCTAAGAGTTCAATTATTGATGGGGTTGGGGTTGATGGAGGATTCAAGAAATCACCAAAGAAGGTAGATGAGTTATCTGAAAGAAAAGATGATAATAATAATTATCCAAGAGACGGGGTAGATGAATTGAATTGAATTGAATTCCATCATAGCGGATAGAGGAGCATAAACTAATGTTGCTCCTGTGCACGCACTGCATGGCCTGACTCCCAACAGGAGGCCCGTGCTTTCCCCATGGCTTTTTCTGCACACATATGACTAAATAATACAGCCATGAACTAATCATTCAGCAATCAAATGACGACAGGGTAACCAAAATAAGAATTGAGATTCCGTGTGCTGCTTATGCAACACTGTGCTTCTCTCATTTGTTAAGCTTTGTAGCAGTGATGAATAATGATAGCATGTAGATTGCGGGGGTACTGTCAGACATTGTTTGATGACGAGTGCCCCAAATAGTTGAGACCACCGACTGCAGGTTTCTCGTGTGGTCTCAGGGTATATACTGTCCTCGCTGTCCACATACACATTAGAATTATTATCCTTTCGCACTACTAGTCACATGAAGAGAAGAGAAACGTGGAGCAATGGATTCTGGGAACATCTCGCAAGATCCTGGCTGTCGATCGACGCCGCTTTGTGTCGGTGCATTCCGCCGTCATGCCTTTGGAAACCGTGCACCACGAGCCGAGCTGGCTCACGAGAAAGCTGCCGACACCAAGAAGAGGTTGATCGTCGATGGAAACCCGTGTGTGTCCTACGGATGTTGCGTCCAACTCACCATGAAAGGACAAAGCCAGTCGACATTTTAGAGTAGAAGCAATCAATCTCTGAGCGAGGGAGGGAGAGTAGTATTTGCAAGGATTTGGTGAGCCATTAAGGGCGCCATCGGCAGCGACATGCTTGTCGGGTGGTGCACGGCAAGGACCATACGAAGGCGCATTGTTCACCGTGTTTTCGGTGATTCAATTGGCCGCCTGACCTGAGCCACAGACTGTGAGATGCTTCGTTCAGATAAGGGTCCATGGTTGCCTGGTTTTGGTCTTCATCGTGTGAAAGCACATTGTTCACCGTGTTTTCGGTGATTGATTTGGCCGCCTGACCTGAGGAGCCACAGTCTGTGGGATGCTTCGTTCGGATAAGGGTACTTGGTTTCTTGTTTTTGTCTTGCTTTGTTAGCATATCACATTATTCACCGTGTTTTCGGTGATTGATTTGGCCGCCTGACCTGAGGAGCCACAGTCTGTGGGATGCTTCGTTCGGATAAGGGTACTTGGTTTCCTGTTTCTTTGTCTTCCTTCGTTAGCATCTCACATTATTCACCGTGTTTTCGGTGATTGATTTGTCCGCATGACCTGAGGAGCCATAGACTGCGAGATGCTTCGTTCGGATAAGGGTACTTGGTTTCCTGTTCTTTTGTCTTCCTTCGTTAGCATCTCACATTATTCACCGTGTTTTCGGTGATTGATTTGGCCGCCTGACCTGAGGAGCCACAGACTGTGAGATGCTTCGTTCGGATAAGGGCATTTGGTTTCCTGTTCTTTTGTCTTCCTTCGTTAGCATCTCACATTATTCACCGTGTTTTCGGTGATTGATTTGTCCGCATGACCTGAGGAGCCATAGACTGCGAGATGCTTCGTTCGGATAAGGATACTTGGTTTCCTGTTTCTTTGTCTTCCTTCGTTAGCATCTCACATTATTCACCGTGTTTTCGGTGATTGATTTGTCCGCATGACCTGAGGAGCCATAGACTGCGAGATGCTTCGTTCGGATAAGGGTACTTGGTTTCCTGTTCTTTTGTCTTCCTTCGTTAGCATCTCACATTATTCATCGTGTTTTCGGTGATTGATTTGGCCGCCTGACCTGAGGAGCCACAGACTGTGAGATGCTTCGTTCGGATAAGGGTATTTGGTTTCCTGTTCTTTTGTCTTCCTTTCTTAGCTGTGCTCGGTTTTCTGCAGTTTCTTCCAACTCTCTTTCTTTTTCCTATTTGCTGAACCCAAATATCCTTTTGTTCGATGTTAAGAATCACTCCGATTTATTCTTCTCTCCATGGATATAAAAAAATTATTAAGAAAACTTCGTAAAAAATTGTATGAGGGTATATGTTCTGATCTTTAATAAATAGTTGTATGAGTCTGATCATCATCATCGTCATCGTCATCATCGTGGTGTTCTGCTCCTCGGGTGCAGTTTCTTGGACAGGGCTGCGATCGACGTCGACCCGGGGGCGAAGCAGGGGAAACGGCGGCTCCCAACGTTGACCGATGTGGAGGAGGTCAAAATCGTGATCCGGATGCTGCCCATATGGGCCACCACCATCATGTTCTGGACGGTGTACGCCCAGATGACCACATTCTCGGTGTCGCAGGCCACCACCATGGACCGCCGCATCGGCCCCTCCTTCCGCATCCCACCCGGCTCACTCACCGTCTTCTTCGTCGGCTCCATCCTCCTCACCGTGCCCGTCTACGACCGCGTCGTCGTCCCCGTCTCCCGCCGCCTCACCGGCAACCCCAACGGCCTCACCCCGCTCCAGCGCATCGGCGCCGGCCTCGTGCTCTCCATCCTGGCCATGTCCGCCGCCGCCCTCACCGAGATCAAGCGCCTCAGGGTGGCCCGCTCCACCCCGGCTGCGCTCGAGAACGGCGCCACCGTGCCCATGAGTGTCTTCTGGCTGATCCCGCAGTTCTTCCTGGTGGGCGCCGGCGAGGCCTTCACCTACATCGGCCAGCTGGACTTCTTCCTCCGGGAGTGCCCCAAGGGGATGAAGACCATGAGTACGGGGCTGTTCCTGAGCACCCTGTCGCTGGGATTCTTCGTCAGCTCCGCCCTGGTGACGGTGGTGCACAAGGTCACGGGGGAGAGCGGCCACGGCGCGTGGCTGGCGGACAACCTCAACCGCGGCAAGCTCTACAACTTCTACTGGCTTCTGGCGGTGCTGTGCCTGGTGAACCTGGTGGCCTACCTGGGGGCGGCCAGGTGGTACGCGTACAAGGAGCAGCGCGCGGCGGTGGAGGACGACAGCATGGCCGGGGTAGAACTGGCGGAGGAAGCGGCGTGTTGCCATGCATGACGACACGACGGCACTGCAGGTCTGCTGTTGCAGATCATCGAATGCCCGCCGCCCTTGTTGTTATTGTAACCCAAGTCAATATAAGTAATGAATGATAGTAATCGATGCACTTGTTTGGGCCATCGTAAAAGGTGGTGGTTGGAACACCCAGGGTTTTAAGCCCCTCTAAACGACCCTCGAAAGACACAGAGAATACGCTAACTGCAAAAAAACCATTCATTACATGGCGGTAATCTAACAAGAAGTCACAAGGATTTAGTGCCTCGAGGTCTTAAACCATCACCGGTACAGGAATTTGAATCCAAGAACAAAAACAGTCCGCATGGATTAGTGCCGGGTGACAAACACTGTGAATATTATAAGTCCATCGATGGAGAAAACGGAAAGAAACCATTTTGGTTGGTTGGATAGACTCTCTCTCATCATTTTGTGCTCACATCTATGACTTCTTGATGATGTAGCCAATAAGAGCACCAAGGAGACCCACCAACACCACAAATGTGACGCTGAAGCCACCGTGGTGCATGCCCCGTTCTTTCCGCAGCAGATCCTGCAATTGAGGTTAGGGTGAGGAATCAAATCAGCAGTATCATGACAAAAACTTACGAACCTCGAGCAGCAACATCCTTAACATGTTAACCAAAGTTAATAAAAACAAAAAAAAAAACTGTTACCAAAAGAGTCACGTCCTGTTATCATCATGATTTTGGTCCAAGATAGGAAGGAGAAAGAAATGGAGGATTGAATGAACCATCCAAAATCGTTTTCCTTGTTCTTTTCATTTGACATACCCTTCTTCCCTATGGTGAAGCACTTCCTAATTACTTTTGGGTTACGGATAACCCCCCAACATAAGCCTACAATACCCGTTGCAGAGCCCTTTTCCTTGCAAAGCTGCTCTTTACTGACCATGATTATGGCTTATTAGACTTGTTCCAGGAAGAAATTATGGACTAAGTAATGAGAACAAAGAGTCCTCTCAACGTTTAATATACTGCACGGAATCTTAGATACACTCCTTTCGCATGCTGTGTTCTAATGGTTACGTTGTTAGCACTCGCAAAAAACAAACAGAGCTATTTGACAAAAGAAAGGGAACTAAAGTCTTTACCTGCTTCATCCAACATCCATCTGATAATTATATGGATTCCAATCTTGAATAAACACCTTTGGATGACTACAGCTTTTGTTTCACTGCTCTTTACTTATCTCAAATAGATGATTACATGATTCACGACTGAAGATCTGCCCTAATAGCTAGAATAACACTGTTTCCTAGCTGCAAATGTTATCCTGGTAGTCTTATCAGTTTACCCTATATTTGGTCAGAGACAGGATTATGGCGTTCGCACGCCCTTTATTTGTGAAACTCACAAAGACATGTTGGCCCTACACAAGGAATTGGGTACTTTCATTAAATGAAAGTATTATTTTCTTATACAAAAATAATTGGGTAAACAGTTATTTTGAAATGAAAACAGATAAATAAAGAATACAAACAAAACATATTATAGAAATGAGGTGGAATTCACCATGACAAACTCCTATGCTTTTGTTACAACTTATTTACTGGCAAACATATGCTATGAATGGATAATTGCTCGCCTTCAAGTGTACCATATATTTTTCAAGTAAACAAACACATACCAGTTCCTGTCGAAGTTTCTGGTTTAGCTGAATGGCAGAATTTTTCTCTTCAGTCAACTTTGAAATCATAGCCAATGCCTGCATATTATAAAAGATAATTGAACAATTGCCATTACAAAGCTTGTAGTGCATACAATCAAATTAAAGCTCATTCTTAAAATACATAATAAGAACAGCATGCCAGGTAAGAATGTCAGCTACAGTGTAGCTGAATCTTACCTAAGGGGGAAACTTATCGATATCATTTTGACAATAAACCAATTTACATATTGAGGTGCTTACTATTAATATACTGGAGCATTATAATTCATCCTAGCCCTTAGACACTCAGGAGATAGAAAATCCAAGGGGAAAAAAAAAGGCAAGCTAGGTTCGAAGATTTGCAATCTGCAACTGTTTTCCATTATCTGTTCTCATTGCCATACTGCTTGTCGAGCATTCAGAATTCTTTATCCGCAAAACCCAGCCAAGAACTCCTCTATAAAAACTTTATAATGTATAGGAGTAGATTTTATACGAGTGTAACTGTCAGAAAACAACTATACACAGCCAATGACAAATTCTCTTCTCTAGCTACAACAAGAATGCCCTCATGTTAGACTCCCAATCATCCCGATAATACATCGTTGGAAAATTAAACTTGCCCAAGTTTTAATGAACTTCTACAAACAGAAGAGTCAAAAGAGAGCATGTACAAGAAACCAGAGTTCAAAGTTCTTGGTAAATGAAAGAGATCTATTTCAAGGCTTTGAATATCAGTAATGATATACCAACGCAGTATGCCTCAGTTAATAATGAAAGGAATACACAACATTTTGCTTGATACATAGTTGTATGGTTGTGACACTGATACAACAGTAGAGTATCAAATTATCAGACTACGATCAGTGTATACTGTGAAATTTGAGACCGTGACATAATTAACTAAGAGGGCAACCATCATCCTAAAATCTTTAGGACTCCATGATATTCATGGGTTGGTTTCCAAAATTCTTCTCATCTAATAACCTACATTCTTCCAATTAGTTCTAAAAAATCTGAGAAGATTGCTCTGTCAGCATCTTTTTAAATCGGCTCTGGCAGATTGATACTGCCAAAATGACAACTAAAACAGATATCAAAATAATTTTATAAATTAAGGTAGAAGGAATTTTTTAATATACACAAAACCTGGTCATAATATTATTTTGGTGTCAATAAAACATTAAGACATATTGTACATGATCACATTCGACAATTTTGTTACTATAAGGACCAACCATATCAAGTGTTCAATTTATTATCAAGATAACACATTGAAGTGCAAAAACTAGGGCGCTGTGTTAGAATTTTTTTAAACCGTGAAGGCCAAATTTCATGGGTCCACCATCCCTTGAGCCCTCCAGTCATGGTCAAATACTATAATGAGTTCTCTTCTTCCTTTCTCATATAGTTTAGCAGGTAACAAATTCAGAGATCAAAATAGTGAACATGGAAAGAAGCAATCTGATGAGATGTGGGGTATGGAAGGAATATCAAAGTCGTCCTGATATTTAACCTACCGGGACAGAGTTGAGCAGATCAGTTAATCCAAATCAGATTTGGTCAAAATATATTAATTCAGATCTATCTTGGCCAAGATCAATTGCGTTTGGCTGATCAAGGCAAAGTCTGCATCAGATTGGCGTACGTCAATTGAGAAACATTGGAGTAAATCTGGCTTAAACAACGAATTGACTAATTTTATTAACTAACTAACATTGTCTACTAATATTGTCTATTTAATGGACCACAATGGTGCAATGATTCATCCGAGTCTAAGTCAGCATAGGTTACAGACATCTAAGCAATTCAAAGTGGTAGAATAAGATTGCCACCATCAGAGAAACAGAATACTAGCCTAGTAAAGGAATATAAACGGATGGTTGTCACATAAATGTTCAGAATTAGTTCTTTTAGTATTAAAGATTTCCATCTTTACAATTGAGAAAACATCAATATGATGATTTCTGCAAAAGGAGAGAATTACAAACCAAGAAGAATGTCATGGCTAGAGCAACTAATCGGCGTGCCATCCACAACTTTCAAGCCAATGGAACAAAATCAATGAAAAATTTTCAAAAAAAAAAAAACTCATCCCGTAGTGCTCTTTACATGAAGTTCAACCTATGCACAGGATGCTTAAGATGAGAAGACCCAGGTTGCTGCTGACTGACTAAGATAATACTTCATTATTTAATCTTTTCCTTTCTGGATGATATCATGCAGGTTCAATCTACCGGACTTCAAATGCCAAAAGCATATAAAATAGACTGCAAAAGCTTAAAAATATTTCTAAAATTTCTAGACCAATAATAGATAGAAAAGGGAAAGAAGTTACCTCAGGGGACTTCTCATTCGAGGGTTCATTGGATCTTGATACCTAAATTTTTTATTGGGGTCAAATGACCCTTCATAAGATGACATAAATAAAAGAACAATAAAACATCAATTTTGGTTTCCTAAGGGCTTTAGCTGATTGGAAACTACTTACAGAGTCAAGTGTTTGCAAACTTTGGGTCCCATTTTCAAACGTCGAGGACCTTGGTGAGGATCCTTCTTCTGATTCCTCATGAACAGGTGAGGGAGGACCAGCAGGCACATAAACAACCCGCAGCTTGAATTCATCAACAACCTTACCAGGTTCTTTATTGAACTGACAATTTAGCAGTAAGCTTGATATAAGTCAGAATCGTGCAAGAAAATCAAATAGAAGAGATATAAAGATATGCTAATGAAGCGAACACAGGTCGCAACCATTTCGGATGTTATGTCCTTGGTCGTCACACCATGCTCTGCGATAACACTCTGAAGTAAGAATTTGTCTTTGCATTGCATGTCGGGTGGAGCCTCCTTTTGTGCTTGCATTGTGACTAGAGAAGCAGAACGAGGGAACATATACATTAAGACAGAGAACTTATAGATAATTTGTTAACATCCCCAATCAAATCCAGGAAAAAGCTTCATTGATTTGGAAAATGCGGCATACCAGTGACATCACAGGTCGACCTGGGCAAGACGATCCCAGTATTGGGGCGGACACAATATTTCTTCGGGTTGGTTGTTTTAACCTAAAATGTCAGAGATATAAATTATTATAATTAAGACTATATATGAAGAAATGGCACCGAAGCAATAACCTGTTAGAGAAGATAAAAAATTACCTTGAAGGCAACAAAATGATCTGTTTTGTTGATCAGCTGCATGGAACATGAGCTTTGCTTCTTCAACTCGACTTCTCACGCATGACCAATGGACAAAGCACATGTATCGTCAGCAAATAATACTATTTGCGATCAAGGAGATGAAACCAGAGTCGGGAAAATAATCAAGGCTTAACGATGGAAACAACGAAGAACAGTTTACAAAAGGATAAGTAAATCACCCAGTCGCAAAAATCTCGCCTTTGAGGAGATCGAAAGAACAATGCAAACCCATTTAAGGATAAAAAACAGAAAGTGTGATCGAGTGAAAATATAAATCTTACTCAAATCTCGTACCAAAAAAGCCCGAAAAAGAAAACATTAATCGATCAAGAAAAAAAAAAGGAAAATGCAAAATCGGACAGACAAAGACCAAAAAGGTGAACGGGCGATTACAAGGGAATTTGAGCTCCGTAGGCTGGATTTCCAGAAAACCTCCGTCACTCATATCTCCTTACGCCTTCAGATCCACTCCTCCAAGAATTAATATACGAGAATGCGGGGAGAAAACAACGATCCAAGGTTTCTTCCACTCTTCGGCTTCCTTTCTTTTCTCCTCCCCCTCCACTTGGGATTTGGAAACGGGAGGCGCCAAAGATTGGAAGAGATCTCTCCTCTCGCGAGGGAGAACAGGGAGCGGAGCGAACGGGTAGGTTTGGGGGAGTGCAGATCTCTCTTCTCGGGTCCGTCTCCTGCTCTGTCGCATAGTTGGGTGTAATAACAATAGCATATTGTTGTTGTCCTCACAACTCTCATGGACGATAATACCCTTAGGGTTCGGATGCTTTCCCATCGAGTCGGATTCGCAGCCATAGTGTTGTCGAGAGACGGATCCGAAGTACTTAGGAGAAACCATGGCCCAAATGGGACCCATGCAACCTAGATTAGATCGTTGGGTCCCGGTCAACATGTGTACACTTTCTCCATAGATGATTAAACAGAGAATAAAGAGAAAAAACTTATTTCTTTTGATGTTTTGGGACATCATAAAACGAACATTACATGTGTTTGTTTTTATGAGATGAACGAAAATTCCCAACGATAGATACTATATATACATACACACGATGATGTACGAGTCATGCAAATCTATATATGCATCATATGTGCTATTATATGATATGTAGCATACCAACTCGAGGACCCAACAAATCCTCGATTGGTATGATGGGAAGGTGACAAGATTATCCAGTATGAGTGTTCCACGTCTATATATATATATATATATATATATATATATATATATATATATATATATATATATATATATATATATATATATATATATATATATCAAAGAATAAATTGTGAAGACAAATTTCAATCCAAGCGATAAAGATTGGCAACTCATTGTAAGATCCTGAGCTTAAATCCCGTCTTAACCAACAAAAAAAAGAAGAAAAAAAAGATATATCAAAGCATCTAAGTTTGTCAGATAAGATTATGAACCCTTAGAAATAAAATAATTTTCAAATCTCATTTGATGTTAAGCTTACATTTATTATAATGTCTTCTACGTCTGATTCTGATGTCAAGCTTACATTTATTGTATTGAACATAGAAGATATCAAACAACACAACATTTGGACAAAAGATGAATCAGGATGACCATCTTATTGTCATCATATTACATAGCTTAAATATCGCTCGTAATGCTCTCGCGGCAAAAATTACCGATTTTTGCTTCATCTATTGAAAAGATTACATATTTTGACACTCATTTGTTGACTAAACTTCCCATAGGGGACTGAATCGGTATTGGCTACATAAACAAATTACTAATGTAACAAATGGATGGAAAAGAAGTATAAACCTATGAAGGAAAACTACTCTGATTCGAAGACACAACTTTAGAGAGGCTTCCCTTGGTACTGCAAAATGCCACATAAGTGCTACATCAGACTGCCAGAATGCTGCCAATCTACAACCTGCTCAAAGATAACCTCCTGCAGCAGGGATGTCCGATGTTAAGCAGTACCCACCTGAAACAATGTTCAATGTCGGGAGAGAAACCAGCATCATCTAAAATTCGCCAAATATATCTGGACATTCATCCCACTTCTTCTGCTCTCTTGCTTCCCAATATCCACCAACATAGTGATACGTGCCATCTTCACCCTCTTGTTGGAACCATCGTGGCTTCCAACCATTCTCTTGCAATTTCCTTGACTGCAAAACAAGGCATGTGAATATCAGAGATGGAGATTAGTTTTGTAATATGGGTTTTGTCAGCACTAAAACAATCTTATGAAGCAAAAAAAAATCTTGTTCAATGATAACGACAACGAAGAGATTTCAAATAGAAGTGTATTTTGTCCAACTTCTACGTGCTTATTTCCCTGAACAACAAATCTTTTTTGAAAATTACAACATCTAGCTACATTAGTGAATTAAGTGTGGCACTCGATTTGCTGTTGATAGTGTAAACAGGTGGTAATCGCAGTAGGGATATGAAAACAAAACAAACAAAAATTCAGTATGTCTAGAGGGAGGCATACCATTCGCTGCCTTTTCTCCAATCGCAACTTTTCTGCATTTGCCTTTTCGTATTCCCCATTTTCCAGATGCCTCTGGTCTGGACGACATCTTGAATCTGTAGGTGGAAGTTTCTCCTTGATTCATGATCAAATGTTTGGATCAGATGAATAGAATACAACTGAAGTTGAATAGCAGTAAAATAAAAGCTATATGTTCATTACGCTTTCATCTATACCTGCAGCTCGGAAGTTAGCTCATTTAGTGTAATGGCAAATGATGTTAAGTTGTATCGAGTTGGATTAGCAGGAGGCTTACTCCTTTCCCATAATAAACACATGTTTTGTGTTATATTACAAGTCTTGTTAGACACATCATCTCCTTTGCTGCAATACATGAGATCGTCCCATTTTCCCAGTAAGGAGGCAACTTTTGCCCCCTTGACATCCTCAACATAGCCTTGAACCTGCAAAACAGTTAATACATATTTGGTACACTTTCAAAGTGTAAACAAAATGTAGAGTTAATAAGTTGCTTCTTACTTGCCGAGGATTACGATCAAACAGAGACTTTTCCTTGAACTTGAGTTGACATGAAAATTGCCTGTTGCCTCTTATGTTCATAGTTCCATGGTGTTCACAGTAAAGTCTGCCAAAGATGAGGTTGTATATAGTAGTAGTTACCTAAAATTGAGAAAGTTCTATTAGGCATGACATAATGAAATCCAGTTAAAAACTTGAATTGGTAAACGTATCATGAGGATGTTAAGAAGACAAACCTTACTCCATTGGAATATCTCACCATCATCAAATTCCAGGGTCAAAACACCAACGGGATCAAGCTGGATGGATTGGCCCCAAAATTTAGAGGTGAGATTGCTGTCACCCCAAAACTTCCAACCTTTGCCTTCACAGTGGCAAGCAATGAGCATTGGGTGGTGGCTAACCTAGAAATTAAAATAATGAAGCTCATATGCAATTCAAAGTCCTCTCTTGTATCTGAATTACGAAAAGAATTTAATGTCTTTAGTTAAAAATAAAACTAGGCACTTAATGTTAACTGATACTTCCAATAGTAATAGCCAGAAAAAGTCAGTTCGTGTAAGTCACTGTCAACTACTAAATGAAAAGGTGTTTGGAGTCTCACTAGTGGAAATATAAACATCAGATTAATAATTCTAATTTAAAAAGGTAAGCACAAGATCTGAAAATGAATCATAAGCCAAAGATATGTATTGAACATGTTACTGGTTTTATTGGTTTTACAGAATTACCTTTTCTGAGATGAAGCGGATTCCCTTTTCGGGAAAGTCGGCTTCGTATGTCTCCCCTAACAAAGGATTGAATGGTTTGCAACTTCGACCAATGGAAGAAGCATAACCGGAGACTGCAAAGGCAGCTACTTTCAGAATTCTCATGAGACTGTTCCCCTACAACCAATAACAGAAAATTCAAATACAGAGGAGTTCAACTAATATTCTTTTTCTCAAATCTCCTGAACAATAAATAACATCTTAGTTAAAAAGTTCTAGCGGTTTTATGAAGGCCTCAAATATCAGGCTTCATTGTGTCTAAATGGAGTTCATCACCTTCTTGTAATGATTGTTTGTCCAGCTATTAGTACAAATCAAGTTTTCCAAGAAGTGATTGGAATCAGGATCAACACTAGAATAAGAGAAAAGACTGTTGAATCATCCAGATTAGTTATTTTAAAAAAATTATTGCTGGAAGTTAATGGTTATCAAACAAATGGGAGAGATTTAGTTGGAATCAGGATCAACACTAGAAATATGCAATAGAATTGGGTCCAATCAACCATATTGGTTTCATAAGATGATAATTGCCAGATGTCAACTAGATTGGTCGTCAAAGAAACGGTCTGGATTCAGTGAAAGAAAATAATGTCTGGACTGGGATGTTTCCATCCAAGTCCAAGCCTTTTGCACCCGACTCCCTGATTTTACAGGGGTCTCAAGACCATCTGATGCAATTGAATCATGGAATCATTAACAAAATATTATGCGGTCATTTAGTAATTATAAAAGAAGCAACGGTCGATAATGACATTGTATAAAGGATGTAATGCTAAATCAGAAAGTGAATCACCCTTTTGCCAAATTCATATGCTTGATCCAAGAGATACGAGTACTCAAGCTCCTCAAAGCACTTCTGAAGGGATGACAATGGTTCATTGAAGTAGACTGGTAGACAAACACGCGTCAAATCCTTTCCGACATTGTCTTTAATCAAAGACCAAAGGCTAATACTTTTCTCCTTCTCAAGTGGTGCTGGCAGATTCTTTCGCCTTTCAATATGGGGGAACATATGTTGACAATGAAGTTCTTCTTCGGTATACATTATCTCCACATCACCAGTCTTGCTCTCTCTTTTGGAAGTTGTAGTTTCATGATTTGCCACCCTTATATTAAAAGCACAGGAATCGGAAACATCATTAAAACTCTCTTTTGTATCAAAGAAATAAGACTCCTCTTCATCTGAAATATCATCAGTCTCTTGCTTCTCAACATCATCAGATGATTCTGTTGTGCTATATTCTAAACAAAATAGAAGCTATTAGCAGAACAAAGAGAAAACACCATGAAAAGATTAGAAAAAAGTACTTAGAAATGACTGGCCAGAGTGTAAAGTCAAGTGTGATATTTTTGTTGACCTACTTTGTGTAAATGGTTAATGAGAAAAGACTATGCCTTGAGGTGATATCAGAGGCGAAAAAATTAAGTGAAATATTATCATGTGCATGTACATGTCTGTTTTAAATAGCTTACATGTAATCAAATAATATATGTAACCCTCCAGCCTGAATTATAATGAATCTTAATGCTAAAAGAACAATAATAATGGTTACTAAACATTTGACAAGAGAAAAAATGTGAACTGCCCCTGTGCCACATGAAACTCCCACCAATGCAAGGCCTAGGAAAGGACAATCTATGCAGTCTTACCCGTGCAAGCAAATAGATTGTTTCCATGACTTTAATCTTAGTTACCCATGTTACAAAGGAGCAAACTTACTGATATTGTTAAAGCTCATCCTCTAGGCATATCAATCAAAAAGCTATTTAAACCTAAACCACAGTCAACTATGAAAATCTCTGTTTCGCATGATGTAGATTCATCTGATCACAGCAATCAGCAACCAGTGACTTCCATCAAATGTCAATTTGGGCATTTTCGTTTCTTTTTTGTTTTTGAGAATGATGGTATAGCAACACCAGACATTCAAGAGAAACTATGGTGGAACAACTCATGACAAACATTCATGGATAACCAATATTTTTGTCACAGCACCTATTCTAGGTGGAACAGGCATGCCAAATGCGAGGCAGTTCTTTCGCATAATTGATTGCTGATAAAATCAACTTTATAAGGCTGATAGTGTTAACTTCACACAGCTGAACTCAGTAAAATCTCTGACATCAATCCATAAAGTCATCAAGGAAATAACTATATTTAGCAGAAACCTTGGTATGAGTTCTACACATTTTTCATTATAATCAAGTCAGCAAGGCAAGCATCAACCAGATGAATTCAAGCCCAAGATGAACAAATTAATTCTATAATAGACAAAGAACAGATGATAAAGAAGACAAGACAATCAGTAAGCAATTGATACAATTGAATGATGAACTGCTCTACCATAAAAGGCCTGACATACAACTGGATCACTGTAGTGGCATTTGAAGAGCAAATCCTATAAGCCTAAGAAACAACATCAAGTCAAAAATTACCAAAATGCTAAAATTACTTGGAAGCAACAATCTTGTCATTCTCAAAAGATTTTAAGTTCAATTTAAGAACAACATAGGATAAGAATAGTGGAATACCAATAAAAGCTATGAGATCAGCATTATGTAGAAGCAAACGGTTTGTCAAAACAGATATGCTAGAACAAGATAAACTTTGTCATACAAAGATGCAAGAAGCGAGACTCAATTTCTTTTCTTCTAAAATCAATTTAAATGAAAAGGTAATAACCAGAAAACAGCAACAAAGAGGTGATGCATATCATTCCGACAGACAAAAGTTATTCTTTTTTTCAACAATAAAACAATAATTAGTTTCTTCAAAAACAAAGCAATTATTTGTGACCTATTTGCATAATATTAATAAGACAAAGTTGTAATTTGTAACAATATAAAATGAGAAGTAAATGAGAGAAAAGGTAAACAATAAAAATTTAAAGCAGATTATTCTTAAAGATAGGAGGACGTGCAAGGATAGACTTTTCAATGGCTGTACTTTAGACAAAGAAAGATACTACTAAATAGCTTTCTGATGGAATATTAGAAGACAAGTGAAGAAAATAACTTCTGCACTGGGTTTAAATTATGAAAATTGGACACCTTCAATTAATTTGATATGCGAACAGCAAAATTGGATTATGTCACTTACCCATAGTTCAAAAGCACAATCATATCTATATTATTTTGGTCACATGAACCAAGTTCCAGTTACAAAAAAGGCCAAGAATATCAGCAAATGAGTTCTCAGCCAATCTCTCTCTCTGAGTTGCTGTTAGATTGCAATAACAATACACCAAAACTAGAAGAAAACAAAGAGATGGAACACATAACACATAAATACCTAGATTATTTGTCATTTGGTTATACGTGGGGTTTGAAAGAACTCTCTCCAAGTGAATCAATTTCACAGTTGCAAGATGCCACAAATATGTTTTACACATACAAGTATAATGACACTGTAGACAACTGTTTCTCGAGATACCATGAATCAGTGGAGTGTTGGGACCAATGAAAGGCATACAAAAAAAATCAAGACTCGACAAGTGAACCAAATATCAAAGCTGGTTGGAGAATGCCAGGTAGTTTTTTTCTTTCCCTGAGCAGACACTGATTATACCATCTTGTAGCCGTGGATATACACAATGGCAGAGTTAGTAGAGACATGATGATATTAGCAAACATAAAAACAAAATGAAGATTCAGTAACTGGGCCAAATAAAAAACGCTGGTAGGAGAATACTAGACTGTCTTTTTAGTTTCTCTGTTCAGATGCCAATTTATACCATCGTGTAGCATTGCATATAACAATCGCAGAGAGTAAGCTGAGACATGCTAATATCAGCAGAAAACCAATAAATTAATCATCTTGATATTGACATTGTATATGCAGGAACTGAAATATATGGACAAGAACAAAGTGTCTATCACTTCACTCCACTATATTTAAATGGAATAAATGAGCAGTTTGTGCATAAAAGAATGCAATATAGTATATGACAGCAGAATGAACACAATTCCTGACCCAAAGGAAAAGAGAAAACGGAGATATGCTATACCACTGTACTTTCCATGTCCAGAGCAAGAATATTCAGTTTTCATCAGCTGCAAGTGGCCTTCACAACTTGCTGCTTCATTTTTAATATTGACTTCCTGCACAAAGGCAAGCACAATGCCACATAGTACATATTCAATTCCAGTGAATATGATAACCATCAACTAGAACTCAATTTTCTTCGTAGGAAGTAATAACAAGACTCTAAAGCAGTTTTGGTCTTACGTTTAGAATCATGGAGATCATTTAATTTATTAAATACTTAGATACTGTTGATACACATGAAATAATTTATCAGGTTAAGAGTCAGGAGACATTGAGGTTAGACAAGAAAGAAAACTTTGAAGGAATTATCTTCTTGATAGATATAAATGCTTAAAGAATGTTTTATGCAATAATAACAATAAAAATTCTTATTCATAGATGGAAATGGTAAGTAAACTCTTAGAGAACATGTCAAAAACAGGTAATAGTAGATGAACACCTAGGAACAATAGCAAAAAGACATATTTATTAAATTTGAAAAGAAGTATGATAGTTGTTAAATTTCAACAAAATGGATTGTCAATATAAATCATCATTTCAAACTAACAATATTAGTGTAAAACCTCTCCAACTTTATTAAATTGTAAATTTATCACCAACTATCATTTACCAAAACGAATAAAGCCCATAGCAACAAGAGCATCAATGAGTGAAAAGTGCATGTTACCTCTAACTGTTGCTGAACTGTCCCAAGAAAGTTTAAACATTTTTCGTAGTGAATCTTTAGTCGTCTATGGTATTCTGAAAATTCTGATAACATAATCTGTTCACAGTCCTTTATTACATCCTCCCTAAGTCCCTCAACAAGCATGCGGTCTCTCAGTCTTTCAGTTGAGAAGGTTATATCATTTGGGATAAAGGAAATACGTTCACTCAATGTTCTTAAGGAATATACACTACTTGCCAAGACCAAAGCCTCGATCCATGCTACACGATCTTTCTTTGAATCAGTCCTCAGATGAAGTGTCTTTGTGCGAGAAAATATATAGAACCTTCTATCATCAGACTTGCTTTCCCGAAATGATGACACCTAGCAGTGGAGAGAAAAAACAAACACACAAGTCGGTCAGCTAATTGATGCAATAAATTTCAAACAACTCATAATTTAATAAAGATCAGTTCACATGAAGGCTGAAGATGTGGAGTAGCACACTGGGCTATGTTCACAAAATATATTTGTATACTATGCTCCAAGTATGTACCAAGATAAGGTAAGAAGAGAATATGTGAGCCATGCTGTTTCCTGAGAACTATAAATTAAATGGTCAAGAGCCAAGCCTATTATAATTCAAGGTTTTAAAGCTATGCTATAATAAGTATAAAGGATATCTTGAAACGATTATGACCTAATAGTCTGATACAACAATTGCAATGGATCATCTCCAGAACTTACCTATCACAAGCACATCCATTATAATGGGCAATCACAAGTTACAATCACTACAAGTATTTCTTGCTAATTTTCATGTATATAACATAATATGATAATAGTACCCCTCTAAAATCAATACAGCAGCCACTATAGCAGTTATAGTGATCATATTTTAAACATTGATCCTCACGTTGTGCCAGTACAGATCAAGTTTTGTACCTTTCTTGTAGCATATGCTGACATAATTCAGCATGGGAAACCTTAATTATAGGTATGACACACTAGTGAGTCACTGACATACACACATCTCATGCATCTTGGCCTGAACATCTCCATGTTCTTTTTTCTTGTTATTTACAGTGGATACAAGCAGCCAAAAGTAGAGAAAGCTTCATCTTTGATATGGTGAGCTCAATTGCTTCCGTGTTCCTACCACAGGTTTCAGATTGTTTAAGCAATGTTTCAATGGGAATAAGCATAGGTGGATGATATATTAATATATACTTGGAATGGAACATCTTTGGTGACAGAAAAATAACTTCTTCCTATGGAACTCAGAAATATTTTCTCCATGGTTTCTCCCTCTTCTCTCATATTGTCTACTATTAACTTGTCCATGGCCCTACATGTATAATCTTCTACCTGCCACAAATATGGCATAACATCAAAAAAATGAAAATCAGAAGACTAATTACATCAAGAAAAGAGAGATTCATTAGACAAAAATCTTTTTTTCTTGTGGGTAAGTATTAGAGTGGCATGTTTGAACAATATTATCTAAATAATTTACTTTAGGTTCAAATACTAATGCCAGGAGAAATAATGTGCCATGACCTGTAACATAACTAACCTATTAACTTTGATGAACATAAACTACTAATCCAAAATGCTTAAGTCAAAGTTGACAGTAGTATATCAGGCTCAAATACTATTTCCAAGAGAAATAATGTGTCATGACTTGTAACATAACTAACCTATTAACTTCGTTGAACATAAACTACTAATCCAAAATGTTTAAGTCAAAGTTGACAATAGCATATCATCAGATCCTTATAAACAAATCTATCTTTGCCCACTTCCAATGTGGCACTAATCAAGATGTTACAATCTCTCCCACTTAAGGGCTCGACGTCATTCCCATGACCTAATATAGTATCAAACTCTAGCATGATGCATGTGAGGCACAACCCAATGGATGCTCCAAGCTTTGACGTGCCCTCTCTGGCCCCTTCCACACTACTCGAGTCTCTCACCATACCTCAATACAGATATGATATTATAAATTTGAATAATTTATTATAAATTAAACAATGATAGCCAATAATATACCCATCAAACTCTTACAAGCAAATTTATTTTTTTCTTACTTCTGATGTGGGATTAATCAAGATGTTACATAATGGATATGCAATTATCAAAGAATATACAAGTCAAACTTAAATAAGTTTGCAAACACAAACAATTGCATTCCCTGCAGTAGTTGATACCAGTCTAGTTAAGGACTCATCCTTAAATGCCAACAAACTGCACTATTAGCTATGTGGATAGCAAAGTGAAAAGGCAAAAGAAAAAATTATAAAATAATTTTTGATAGTAAAATTTGAAAGAAGAGCTAAAGTAACTATTTCTTTTAGCCCAAGGCTCTTTGTTAATCAACAGGTACTGTAGTTCCTCCTTTTCTTCTCTTCTTTTCTTTTCTTTTCTTTTTTTTGTCACAGCAGCAGATTGACGCTCATGCCCTTGAAACTTTCAAGGTAAGCTGTTTTGTCACATGATTAAATCCAGCCCAATGTGCTTTAGAAGGACTAAACACCTGAAACTTATTAAAATTTGGTGTGTTCCAATCACAACCATGTTGGAGCAAGATTCTCTGGTTTTGGCCTAAAATGAGTGGTTCATGTACCAATCTGAACTCAGATAGGTGTGTACTGCCCAATGTGAGTAAAATTTGCAGAATCGATTTCCTTGAGTAGTTGAGCAAGCTTGTCATATATAGATTACTTTTATTATTGATTATCGAATTAGTTAATGCAAACTGAAAATAACCTCATACTGACTTTCTTACCAGAATTGGCTTTTGTCAAAGATTTGACATAACTTGTTTAGGTGATGTCATGCTTCTAAGCCACCTATCATACAACCAGCTACATTTCACTTCTGTGTCAGTTATAACAAATCTGCATCTTAAACAAATTGGTTTTTGCAGCATCCATTTGATAATTCTACAGTACCGAGATGCTCCTATCTACAAATTAAACTTGAAAGTAAGAAATAAGTTAAAACAGCATTTAAGTTCATGCATTCATACAAGAGAGACTATCAACTAACACACAAGGCAACACCATGTCAAAATAGATGCTTTCCCATCTTCATGTTGGCAACCCACTGCTGGTCGGGTTGATAGATTAACCTGCTCAGCTTTCACTATACTACCACACTTAAAAACTAATACTTGCACCATCAGATCAGAAGCATACGCGGATTCTCCAGGCAGCTAAAGCAGAAGGATGATTAACAGCCGTTACTACTAAACCCTTCATATTAAAAACTATCGAGGACAATTAGACAAAATAGTGCAAAAGGCAATATTTTTTTTCTGAAAGCAAATTAAACGAATCTGAATGTCAAAAAGAAGAAACACAAGAGAATAAAAGCAAGCACAGAAAACGAAAAGAAGAAGCTATCTCAGCTTTGTAAGGAAAAACATCATAAAACACAAATCCCTACACAAATATTTTCTGGATAAAAAGAAACAAAAAGAAAAGAAATTGTCCAGTAAAAGATGAAAAGTCCAGCTGCTCTGTAACCCGAGGCAACTTTTTTCAATTCGTGACTTACTAGAACCGTGCACCTGTGCCCCAAATCCAGCTGTTCTCGGGAACGAGCATAAACAGTAGACTGACGCCAGCAATTCGTACAACCCGCTTCATCGAGCCACGAACTACAACCAACAATATTATGTCGAAGCAAGAGGAAACAGAGCTTCACTTCCGTGGTGCGGGGTCGAAGCAACGCCGTGCTGCCCCCGCAACAACACTAAAAGCGGAATCCGCCGTGCCCACGGCTTAGAATAGGCTACAAAGCCCTGGGTGACCCACGCTCAGAAGTCATCTCTTTCACCGCGAGAAACTAGGGGTAAAAGGAAAAGAAGGCCAACAAAGGCGAATGTTTTATGTGAAATCGAATTGGAACTTGGGAAAGGTAACTCTTATAATTAAGAAGATGGAAGCGAAATAATGACAAAAGAGAGATTATTTTGGTTAGAGGGGAAGAAACAGAGAGATCTGGCGGTCATATTGCTGAACCCCACGCGTTCCAGATGCCTAAGCGAGATAATCGATCAGAGGAACGACGAAATCGGGGAAGGCTTTGGTGGAACACGTCAAATTCCAGTCAGCCCCACATATTGGCCAAAAGAAGCTGCGGATCTGATGCAATGCCATTCGAGGTGAATTTTCTTTTGTCGTGACAATTAATTAGGGAAAAGAGGTGTTTTTGTGCCGTTCCAAAAATGAGATAGATGGTTGGGATCTGCTGCTCACCTTGAGGTAAACGACATCGACGGGTTTGGCGGGCGCCTCCCTGAGGCCGTCCGCCCGGGAAGAGATCCGCGCGGAGGCGTCGCCGATGAGCCGGATGCCGCCATTCTCCGGCGGGGGGAGGCCGTCCCGGGGGCGGATCTTGGAGTAGGAGAGCACGCCGTGGCGGAGGGAGAACCACCGGGACCGCCACCCCCGACCATAATTGGTCCACTTGTAGAGGAACCCGGCGACGCCGACGTCCTCGCCATTGGTCCGCGGCGGCCCACCACCGCCCCCCGGGGCATTGGTCGGCAGGTCGGGGGACTGGTCGCCGGCGACGCCAGGGCGATCGAGAACGATGCAGCAGAGGGGGTGCATCGCCCTCTGCGCGCTCATTGTCGATCACAATGCGATCCGATCACGATCCCGGTCGCATTGGATCAAGAGATCCCTAAACCAGCCGATTCTTGTGGTATAAGAGAAGGAAAGGGAGTGAGGTTGGCGTCAAGATAAAGAATTAAGGTTGAGAGAGAGAGAGAGTGTGTGTGTGTGTGTGTATGTATGTGCGCGCTGCGTGCGCTGTATAGTCTAAAAATACATATAAATATTAATTAAACAATAGGTGGAGAGGAGAAGAAGAGGAGAGACAGGAGGGAGAAGATGATTTGAAGAAGAGAAACGAGCCTGCGCTACTTGGTTTAAAGGGCTTTCTATGCATTTTATATATTTATATATATGTGAATTCTTTGGGGCTGTTGATTTGATGATGGTAACATATTATTATTATTACTATCATATATATATATATATATAGTCGATTTTAGAATAGTTGACAACCATTCATGCAAATCTCCTTTAGTTTGAAAGGCATTCGTTTAAATACACAAATATGGGTGAGTATTATTCTTCTCTCTCCCTTTTTTTTTTTAAAGTAAATTTTACTTTGAAGACAGTGAATAAAAGGGGATTAATATTTTTTATATTTATATTTATATTTAAAATAAAAAGAAAAAAAATAAGGAAGAAAACTGATTCGATGATCCACATGGAACCACCACATCCCATCCCAAGTCTCTCTATCTTTCGTCTTTGGAGACTACACAATTTCGAACCTAATCCCTTTGTTATATATTTATGTTAATATGCCTTGGCATTGAATCTCTTATCATCGCAGTAGAAATTATTTTATGTGAAAAATATAAGATTTGTTGAGTAAATTATAAGCACAACATTACTTCCAAGTAAAATATGCAAGTTTTCTCCAATAAGTTATTTATTTATATATGATTATCTAAAAAAATATCTTTTATATAAATTAATCCTTTCACGATTAAAGTTTCACAACTCACACTCCAAACTGAAATTTGAATTCGGACTTTTTTTTTTTGCTTTTCCTTCTCTTCTCATTTATTGTCCTTTTTGCTTCTCTATCTTTGATTGCACAGTCGCATCCTTTTATCGATTCATGTCTTACATTTGAGTACAACGACAAATAGTTGTTATATATGTATGTATGTATTCCAGAAACTGCATCTACAGCGTTACCTTTCACAGATAATTCAACACCCCGTAATATCTATGTCAAAGTAAGTTTTTGGATTGATGAGGTAAATATAGATACAATATTTTAGAAAGTTTAACTTATACAAATTGTTAGTGAACTTTTATGTTGTGATCGATGTGTCAGCATGGCTCGATTCAATTCTAGATATTTAAGGTTATCCACATGGATGCTTAGGTGATGGAAGTGAGCGTCAAGTCAAGTTCTAGCCTCATCTCTCGAGTACGATATTCTCTCTTGGCGAATAATTTGTTTCTTTGTCGTTGAACTCTTGCACATAGGTCGAAGTCAAAATAGAAATATTTTGACTCAACCTCTCCAAAGATTAAGTTATAATTGATTGGAATAAGAGAGACTTGAGTGTTCGAAGTCCCCCTGCATTAGTCAGTGGGTTGGCTTTTATACCTGCAAAGGGATAATTAGTCGTATATGGTCCTTTAATGATTATCAACTTCTGGAGATAGTGGCTTGTACCCTACGGACGAACACCGATTGACCCGTATGGGTCGGCACCGTGCGACACCATCTCGAGTTTTGCAAAACGACTCCGTGGTGTTCGGTGTCAACTTGTATTACACTGAACAATGCGGAGATCATGTGGTCCTCTAGTTTGAGTCTGAGGTATCACATCGTGTCAGCCTAGGGGTCTCTTGTCGACCTTGTCATGGTTTCTGCTTACTATCACATGGATAGTGCTAAAATGTGCTATATCACATATCAATCCGAGTCACTTGAATGATTTAATTTGAGCCTTAAAACTCTAATGACATCTAACTCCAACTCATAAGATTATTTGTTTTCTCGAAAAAAAATATATTACAAAATATTACATTCAAGACTCATCAGCACCGAAACACAAAAACTAGGTTAGCTAAGTGGATCACTCCCCTCTCATAAAAAAAAAAAATCATAATTTTAACGTTTTTTAGAATCTCATTTTCCTCTCTATAAACATGTAAGATCATACAAATTATTATGTTGCTTGTTTAAGAGGCTTATTTTTCAATGGACTTAAGATTAATAAATAAATTTAAGAGTAAGAAAATAAAGGAATTTTTTTAGAAAAATCTTTTTCAAATTTTCTGCAGAGCGCACCAGATTTTCTCTATTTACAAAATCACCTTTATATTGCTTCCCCTCGTGTTCATAGTTTGAAGGATATTTTGATATTAATAAAAAAAAAAGAAGATTTGTTTTGTTGTTGTAAGAAATTCAATTAATGAGGATGGTTTGCAAAAATGTTTTTTTTTCCCCTTAAGAATCTGTTTGTCCTATAAAATTACACGCGTGTATTTATGTCGACGAACTGTAGCAATCAAGAGCTAGTAATAATTGTGACGGACAACATGAAAGCTGAGGAGTACCGAGCAAAGGCAGTGGAATTGACTTGAATTTTTTTTTTTTTTTACTTGGTCGACGCTACTGTATCCAAAAGAATTAAGTTGTACAAAAGGGGTTATGGGTGAAGCTGTTGCTTTCACGCTACTGTATCCTTTTGGTTACTTCATCTCTCTACGTTCCTCATCTCTTCCTAATTATCCCTGAGTTGTACAAAGGGATCAACTTCATGAATTAATTATTGACATTAAAGCATACGTATGCATCCACAGATTCAAAGGTAAACGACGAAGATAAAATTTCTATCGTGTAAATTATCTGCACGAAATTTGAGAGCATCGTTCTAATAAGTGGTATGTAGCATGAAAAATCACACCAACAACCAACCCCGCACGCACACACACACACACACACACACGAGATGCAATGAACATTCATTAAACTAAACAAAACAGGACACCAACCACGCCTCGATTTCTCTTCTCCTCTTATTCCCCTCTCTCTCTATATTTCTTCTCCCATTATTCCCCCTGCAGATAAATACATCTTCTTCTGATCGGTCCCAACATCGTATCGTGGGACCATTTATTAGCAACGCGGACGACGTTAATCAAGTCAATAATAGATAGGTATTCTGATTTGGTTTAATATCCCACCGGATTATATTAGATGGGTGATCGAAAACGAACCGGCACCAACAACGACGGGGATCATCAACACGCGTCGAGTGGAGACCGCTATTGATTGGACAGTTATGATTGGTTTGATAATGCTACAAATACGATACAAATGATAACGTCCACCGCTCCATATATTTATTGATCGAGTCGATTTGCACGATTATCATCTATGTTAGTTATTGCATTAATTTATCCATATTTTGCTCAAAATTTTAATTAAAATAACAAAAAAAAAATACGTTCAGTCAATAGAGATACGTTTATTATTATTATTTTTTGCGTCAATTTTGGTTATTAATCACAGAAAAAAAAAAGAGACTGTGATGATGATGATGATGATGATGATGATGATGATGGTTACAGTGATACGAGGAGGTACACATAGAATAGTCGTTGTTGTGGGCCAGCAGGATATGCCAACCCCAAGCTTATTAATCCTCTTGTAATCCATTTGGAGGTACATCTCCCATTCTATTCCAAATATTTTTAGAGATTTTGTGACAACTACTAATCGTTTATTCGGTTTCCATGAGGTGGAACGAAACTCCAGACGAGCAACCTATGGCCCACCAAAACGATCACGACGCAACCGCTTCATGGAGTGGCTCAAACCACTCTTCGATTAATCGTCGCGCCAGACCCAAAACCGCATGGCGTGTGGAGAGAGTATGAACGAGCCATATTTTTGGCTGTGTCAAATCATAAACCATGCCCTTCACGTGCTCACTGCCTGGCCATAACTAGACTCTCTAATCATTAATTTGATATGTTAAGTGTACGGTCGAGTGGAACTTGTAGACGACGTGGCGCTCGGTAGACTCTACGTTAATTTCTAAACGAATATTTCTACATAATGTAATAATATTCGACTTGACTCTTTTTTATTTCTGCAACCTCGCAGCATATGGTTGGTGGGTGCCGTGCCGCTTCAAATGGGCTCGACTTGGTCCACCAATTTCCACTCAGACACGTGGGTCTATTGGGTGGCTTTAATTATTATTTGGTGGGCTAAATGTTGGGTTGGATTGGATTGGGTCGATGATTATTTGACGGACCCAACCTCTAATCATTTATTATTTACCGTATAATAATTAATTCTGCCAAGCTTACTGCTGATTAATATTTTAATTAATAATTACCTTATTATTTTTATTTTTGGGAAATAAATAAATAAATAAACTTGCCACGGTGATTCGACCAGAAAAGTCGGGCCCGCAGGATGAGTGAGGCCGCATGCATGCTAACCTCGAGAGTATCGAATCCTTGGAAGCCTCTTTATTCAATTACATTACTGCCCTTCTACTGTTCATCAAATGCCAGTCGCGCCCACGGCGGCAGAAAAATTATCATTTCATATTTAAGATTTATCGTTATTTAAGATTGATGTGGACAAGGCGGCTAAAAGAAGTTAATCCCGTTATCACAATTGACGGTGCTCCTTATATTACACTTGTCATGCCCCGATACAACGCGTGGGGGCAAGTTCGTCATTGCCTCAATCTTCCGGTCCCTCGCACATCGGAACTGAGTAAATAAATACCCGCTCAAACCAACTGCTCCGAAAGCTCCGTCCGCCGAGTCAGTTTTGAGGAAGAGGAAATGTCCATCTCGATCGCCTCCTCTCAGTTCTCCGCCGCTCTCTTAACCAAGGTTCCATCTCCCTCTTCTTACGCTTTGCATCTTTCGGTTCTTCGTCTGTTCTCTCTGCTATCGATTTCCCTTTCCTTTGCGCCTGGTTTGGCCCGTTCTTGACCCCTCCGTGTGATCGATTAGCGTGGCAGTTGGACCGGTTCCGCCCGACCGCCTCCAAGCCTCTTGATCCGGCTCCGGCGTTCGTTACCGAGAGTTCGTGTGTTCGCTGGCAACGCTTCTCCCGCAGACACCGGTAGTTTTCACTGGGCTTGTTTTTGTGATTATTGGCGTTTTGATTGAATCCAAATTGTTTTGTATTTTCTGGGGTTCCAAGATCTGAGCAATGAGCTGGATGCCGTCTTGAGCTTCAGCGAGATCGTCCCTGATACCGTTGTCTTCGATGATTTTGAAAGGCATGATGGAATTCATGATTTATTTCATTTTGCCCCCCTTTGTAGGTCGAGATTTTCTTCGCTACTATTCATTTTGAATCTCCTGCAGGTTCCCCCCTACCGCTGCCACGGTTAGCTCTTCACTCCTCTTGGGACTTTGCAGCCTTCCTGACACCAAGTTCAAGGTGAGAAATGCTGGACTTATAGTATACTGAAGTCTTGAAATGTTCGAAGACAAGAAGATTGTGTTCTGCACAATAATGTGTGTACCTCTCGGTGGTAGAGTGCAATAGAGACAGCGCTGGCTGATAGTGAATGCTATGGGAGAGAGAATTCTAGTGATCGCTTGTCCTGCTTCTCTAACAAGGTTTATTGTTGTGTTACTGCTTTAGATAAATGGTGTTTTTTTTTTTTTTTTGTGAGCTTCTTGCTTGCTTCAATCAAATTTTTTACTTGTGAATGAGCAGGCCTTAGTGAATGTGGGAGCTGACTTGGCCAGATTTGTCCCTGGGAGGGTTTCAACCGAAGTCGACGCTCGCTTAGCGTATGATACACGAGGCATCATCCGAAAGGTATGGTGAATATCTTGAATTTGTAGCAATGCCGAATTACTTCAAATTGGTGGGGCAAAATCTTTCCTGCTTTCTTCTGAGGCGCTTCGATACTTGAATTTTAAATTGCTTGGCACATCAGCAAATTTTGTCCCAATCACCCTAACATTTTGCAACTTGAACTATACTTGAATTGTCCCCTAAAATAATCTGATACAGACACTAGAATTTCAGGTTATCCCTGTCAAACCTGCATTGTCGATAGCTGCTCTAATCAGATTTATTTGGTGCTTGCTATTTTTTTTTCTTGCCATATGATACTGGTACAATATACTGTTCAAATTGAACCACCCATTGCATCGATGCTTATTCATTTTTAAAAACTTGACTTTTTAAATGAAAGAAAAAGCAGTAAAATCAGTCAGATGCTTTCTTCCAGTAATTGGTGTCACCTTCTGATGGAAGTTTTCAGATAATATGATGATAATTTTGGTCTGCCTCCAAGATTTTGTAAGTCTGAATTAGGGACACTTTCTTTTCTTTTTCCAAGAACTCTATAAAGAGCATGTCTGTCAGAATGTATTAGCTTCCTATAATGTCTTTTGAGTAAAAAGATAAGATGGCTCTTTCTTCCTCTCATCTGGACCCTATCAAGAATATTGGCCAGTTTTGCTTTGCAAAGGTCGCAGCAGATTTTCCCTTTCTAATTTGTAGCAATTAATATGTTTGTCTGTGTGTGCAGAGCATGACATCTCAGTTGACACATTCAACTGAATTACTTTATATTTTTATCCATTTAAATTCTCTGGTTAATCATTTACTCTGATGTGATGTACTTATAATTTGTATGGGAATTCCAGGTGCATGAGCTGTTAAAGTTATATAATGAACTAGAGGTTTCTTCTCAGCGTTTGCTTTTCAAAATTCCTTCAACTTGGCAAGTAAGAACTAAAATTGAATGCATTACTTAAATTTTCATATCTTGAAATTCTGAAGATGCAAATGTTGTTTAATTTCTTTGTTCAATACGTTTCCTCTTGGATTAAAGCCTTTTCCTTGACTCAGGGTATAGAAGCTTCCAGGTTACTGGAATCAGAAGGAATACAAACACATTTAACATTTGTATACAGGTATATGCAATTGGCTAATAAATCATTTTTTAGTAACATTACTGGAATTTGTTAAAGAAAACCATTGTTGAGGCCTATATATGGGATGAATGCTTTTGTCATGTAAACTAGTTGTTTGATTGACTAAGATGCATCTTAAGCATTCATTTTGCATGAATAGGGTAATGGCAGACATATTTGCAAGAAATTTACCATTTAAACCATCTTATGTTAAGTTTGTAATCATATTCATCATTGGTCGTTTAGCATGGTGTATTTTTTACATAATTGATAATTTGTGACCATGGTTTAAGCCTAATCATTGAGGGGTACCTTGGCGTTAGTTTCAAGGTGTACTATTGCAACTTGGGGGCCTAAGTTTCCTGTCACATCCTAGATTTATAAAAAAAATAATAAAATCAGTATTTTATTATCCATAATTTACATAATAAACTCTCTTCTTTTTTTTTTTACTTCATCATTGAATTCAAATTTTTGTCTTTACAATAGTAAATGTCCTATTAACTAGAAAAAGAATGATAACTTTCTGGTAGGGTCATAAGTCTCTTCCACCCAAGCTTCAGATCTATTACAAAGTAATAGATTGCTCTGAAAATAAATAAGATAAAAACATATCAGCAACCACACATGCTAATAAGAACATCGAAAAAATCATAAAAATAATATTCAATATTCGTGTAATATAAATAAATATTAATAATTCAATTAGAAATGATAATATATCGATTCATCGTAAAACTTATGCATCAGAAAAACGATAATAATTTCTTACATAATAAACAAAATCATATATCAGCCACATGCAATACATACATAATAACTAGATAACAAAGGCGTACATCACACTCAATGGTGCACTCTCCCAACAACAGATGGAGAGGCATATTTCACAAGATGGATTCCTCCTAACAACGGATGAAGGTAATCCATATCGTACTCCCAATGGCGAATAGAGTGGTATCCTTCACCCGCCCAAGTGGAGACATGTTCCTCCTAGCAGCGGATGGAGGAACCGTCTAACCATTACTTCTGACGGCCCGCTAATCCCCGAAGGGAATCACCATACCTGCCATTGGCAGGGATACATAAACATTCATAAGCATTTATTTACACTCATCCATTCATTCACGCATGCATCAAAAAATTAATATGATTAAATATTATGAGAGACTATACTTGATGTAAATCTGCTAGACTATGTTCATTGGTGGCTCTGTATTGTGATGGGCTCATCGCTCCTTTCACAAGTTGCACTTTCAATGTAAACTATTAGCCTAGTCATATCTACTAAATGATAATAATCACATCAATATCACAAACTTAAGAAAGTAGAAAACCAATAATTATTTTCAAATGACATCTTCAAATAAAACCTTTAAATTCATCAAATCATAAATGTATGAAACATCAATCTCTCAATAGTTCTCAATCAACCAAAACCCTAATTAGAATAGCTTAATTGACTTAAACCAAACTCAATTCGATTATGATATAATGGAATCAACCTTAAATCCTTATATAACCAATCTAAAATTACCCTGAACTGGTCTAATTTAGATTTGATTGATCTTGATTAGGTCAAATAGATTTGAACTAGTCAAGTTAGTCTAAAATCATCCTAAACCGACTTTAATCGACCAAACTCGTTTGATTTAGTCAATTAACGAGCTCAAACTAATAGATAGAGGAAATTGGACTATATTGTATAGTGCTAACCTAAATCGAACCAACCCACCTAAGTCTTGGACGGGTCACATACGCTGCATATGCTTGTTCCAAGTAATAAGTTGAGTTGAGACACAATGGGCTATATAAAAGGAGCGACGATATGTCTAATGCCAATCGCATAGCTAGGCAGACTTAATTTCATGGACTAGGCTAAGCCTTACTTATAAGTTGGGCAGAGCCTTATCATTGAACTAGGCCATGCTTGGCTCGCGCGTTGATCGGACCTAAACACATGAGTTGGGGTCGTATTTAACCACATGGACAGGATCGTACCTAGCCGTATGAGCTGGTCCATGCCTGGCCACATGGTCGGATCGTACCTTACAATATGGGTTGGGTCATACATGGTCACATGGACTGGATCGTACCTAGCCACATGAGCTGACCCATGCTTGGCAACAAGGTTGGGTCGTAGCTTACCACATAGGCTGGGTCATACATGGCCATATGGACTAAATCATACCTAGCCACATGGGTTGGGTCATGCCTGACCACATGGGTTGGGTCGTACCTTGCCATATGGGTTGTCTCTTTACCTGGCCATATAGGTT